>PVIJ01002750.1:11668-151888 GCA_004024925.1 Scalopus aquaticus | reverse complement strand
GATTTTCCTTCCCTCCCTCCGCCTCCCCCCCCCCACACACTGATTGTCTCCCTCCTATTTGGTTTCCTTATAGTCCTGTTATAAGTGAAACCATTCGATATTTTTCTCTTTCTTTCTGGCTTATTTCACTGAGTATGATCCCCTCTAATTCCATCCATGTCGCTGCAAATTGCATGTGTTTATCTTCTCTCCATGCTAAATAGTATTCCATTGTGTATATGTACCACATCTTCTTGATCCAATCATCTAATTTTGGACATCTGGGTTGCTTCCATACCTTTGCTATTGTGAACAGTGCCACAATGAACATACGGGTGCATGTATCCTTTCGGATTAGTGTTTTTGTGTCCTTTGGGTAAATTCCCAAAAGTGGGATTTTGGGTCGTATGGAAGCTCCATGTTTAGCAGTTTGAGGAATTGCTATACAGCTTTCCATAGTGGTTGGACCAGTTCACATTCTCACCAGCAGTGTAGAAGAGTTCCTTTTTCTCCACATCCTTTCCAGCATTTGTTGTTGCCTGTATTTTTAATGCGTGCCATCCTCACAGGTGTGAGGTGGTATCTCATAGTGGTTTTGATTTGCATTTCCTTGATTATAAGTGATGTTGAGCATTTTTTCATGTATCTGTTGGCCATTTGCTTTTCTTATTTGGAGAAGTGCCTTTTGAGCTCTTCTGCCTATTTTTTGATTGGGTTATTGGCTTTGTTTTTGTTGAGTTGTGTGAGTTCCTTGTAAATTTTTGTTATCAGTCCTTTATCAGATGTATTGTGTGCAAACATCTTTTCCCAGTTGGTAGGGTGTCTGTTAGTTTTGGTTAATGTCTGTTTTGCTGTACAGAGCTTTTTATTTTGATGTAATCCCATCTGCTTAGCTTGTCTTTCACTTCCTTCGCTTTGAGGGATGTGTCTTTCAAGATTTTGCTGAGATGTATGTCATGTAGAGTTTTGCCTATATTTTCTTTTATACATTTTATGGTTTCAGGTCTTACATCCAGGTCTTTTATCCATTTTGAGTTGACTTTTGTACAGGGTGTGAGGTAGTAGTCTAGCTTCATTTTTTTGCTTAAGCAATTAGTCCACATAAGCCTTTTAGTATCCATAGTAATTAGTGTTTGTTGAAAGGCACATGTCCTTGGGGTTATTAAGCTCTGTATAATGACAATCCCAGGCCTTGATACATCATTTCTTTCCTCCTTATTTGATTGTGGATTTAAAGATGGTTTTCTGCATATACTCATTTCTATGACTATGTACAGTGTAAAAACGGAAGTCTTTTATGAAATAAGATGGATGGACTTTATGGACATAAAAAAGTAAACTTATCAGAATCTATAATTAATTCATGTGAGCTCACAAATTAGAATTCTGCAGGATATTATGTTGGGTCTTAAAAGAATCAGGTCACATGAAGAAAGGAATTACAATGGTTGAAAGTATTCTCTAACAGTATTATTGTGTATATATTTCTCTATGTATATAAGATGTGTAACTATTATGAAAATGACAAATGCGATGAAGTTTGACTAGATGAAGATTTTATTGGGTTTCTAGATTTGAGTCAATTATTTGTAAAGTAATTTTCATTGATTTTTTTTAAAAAATAAGTTATATCGTCATTAAGAAATTAAAAATTCAAATTCAGGCCTCTAAATCATGTCAAATCTAATATTTGTCAAGGATATTCTGACCATTTCAGAGACTACTTTTTCTCCGAGTGTTGTGATTGGTTCATTAAGAACTGAAATAACTACTTCTTGTCATTTAAGATGAATAATTTTTTTTCTTAAATCTCTCTTTTTCTATCCTTTCATAATATTTGAAATTATAGTCATGATTGTGTTATTATCAAACAAGTGATATGATTTGATTACATTAGGTATTAAAAGTTGGATGGTTCATATTTAAGTAGTTTAATGACTGCTTGAATAACTGAAGTAGATTAACATAATCATTGGGTGAAAGAACTAATTTCTTGTACTTGCATACTACAGTATGCTCTATTATAATTTGTAGTTCAATGGTCTTTCAGAACAGAATGTAATAGAAAAAAAGTCATATACCAGTACTGTCAAAAACTGATCGCAAAAGGAAGAAGAAAATAGAGCTTATGAAAATGATTGAAAAGTTGTTCCAGACAATTTATAGACAACTGATAATGATCAAATATTATAAATGAATTTACCTGTTTGCCTTGTTCATGTTAAATAGGCAAACCTCCTTTTGCTATGGTAATTTCTAATTGTGGAATGTACATTGTAGGCACTTTTAAAGACAACATAAAAAAATGAGGAATCATCTTAGGTTGTCAGATAGTGTATTAAAAATCAAAATTCAAAATCTCTCAATTTTAGGTGAAATGCAAAAGTTCCACTGATATTTAAGAAATCAAGTTCATTTGAAATGGTTACTGAAAGTGGTGTAAACCAAATCTAAATAATTGATGTTTAAGTTCCTTGGTATTTGGGGTTTTCTTTGTTGTCTCCATGTAATGTATTCACGCAAATAGAGCATTGTGTAAATGAAAAAAAACAAAGACAACAAAAATAAATAAGGATTAGAAAATAAGAGAGAAGAATTTTTGCCTAGTAAATTGATATCATTTAGGAAAGAAGGTACTCTGGGGAGACCTTGTGACTGGAAGTTTTATACCTTCAAGGACACAAACATAATGAAGGGGAAGAGTTATTCAGTCTCTGACAAGCCTAGGCATGATGCAATGGCCTAATACTTGGTGAAAGAAAAGTAGTAGCATAAAAGAAAACAAATCTGAACAGAAAAAAAAAAAAGGGCAGGAGAGAGACTCTAATCAAGACAAAAAATATCATACTGTAAAAGAATAAGGATGGAACATATATACTACCTACACAGTATACACACACACACACACACACACACACACACACACACAGAGGATATGATGCATATGTATACATATTTCTGTAGTATATATATTAGCTGGGAAAATGTTAAGAAGTAGATTCATTAAAAGTAAAAGGATTCAATATTCTCCTTGTATTTCTGATCTTATTTCCATGAAACATCCTGTACGACGGTAACCGATTCTGTTTATGTATCTGTCAGATTTGATCAGAGAAGCAGAACTTCTGGAGAGCTATAACAAGGGATTTATTATAGGGATTTGACTTTACACAATTGTGGAAGCTGGTTAAACAGCCTTGGAGAAGCTGTCCTATTTGCATCTGCAAAAGAAAGAAGAATGTGAAGTGGAAGAAACAAGGACAAACTTGTACGTAAGTGGGTGAGCAGAAAGCCACGAGTACTGACTGCAACCCACTTCAGGTTCTCAACACCACCGTGTCTCCAGTTTCAGTAATGATAGTTATCTGTAGAAAAAGCAGGGTCCCTTCTTCATAGAGCCACTGTTGAAAATCAGGAGGACCCCGAGGAGTGCAATTTTTATGGCTCTGGCTCCTGCCCACACCAAGCAGGTGAGCCAGGAGATAAGCTACAAGGCACTGAGCTGTGACAATGCCTTAGCCTGCTCCAAACTTCAGTCCATGCAAAGTTGTTGCTCTGCTTCCACCTTCCAAATCTCCTCACAGCTGTGACCCAAACTGACCTGGATATATGCAGGGAATGGAATTCTGGGACACATGGTTTCTTCTTAGATAGATAGATACAATGCAAACCCACCACTGTCCCCTGTGAATTGTCAATGAGATACAAAAAAGATAAGCTAGCACAATACAATTGAAATTTATGGTGCATCAGAATTACCTAAAAGTCTTGTTAAAGCGTATTTCTGGGCTTCATCACCAAATTTTCTAATTTTGTGGTTGTATTAATCATGTTTTTCCAGCGACACAGACCATTATAATACGTATGCTTATGCATCTATTCAGTGTATGAGACTCTGCATGTGTGTGTGTGTATGTGTGTGTGTATTCCTTAAACCGTTAAAATAATTATTTCTATGTATACATATATACACATATAAAATATATATACATGTACACATACACAGTTATATGTATTTATACACACATGTAGAGAGAAAGGTTTATTTTAAGGAATTGTTTTATGTGATAATTTTAGGGGCTAGCAAATATGAGGTCTGTAGGGCAGCCTGGAGACCCTGGGAAGAATTCATGTGGCAACTCAAGGGCAGAGGCAATCTTGAGACACTATTTCTTCTTCCTCAGGGACCCTCAGTCTTTTCCTCAAGATGTCCAACTGATTAGACGAGGCTCCCCATATTGCAGAAATCCTTTTTTTAAAAATATTTATTTTCTTACATCATTGTTAGTTTTGGGCAGTATTTCATTCCTCTCCTCATTTGTAGTCCCCACATTTCTCCCACCACCACATCATCTGCGAACGGTCACCACTGTCCCTTGTGCTCTTCTCGCCCCTGTTTTGTCTCCTCTTTTTTTTTCACCCCTGCTGTATGCCTCAGATCTATGGTCAGCTTGCAAGTTTTGTCGTTTTCTTGATCCTTTGTTTGATTTCTCTATATCCCACATGTAAGTGGGATATTTTGCTTTCTCCTTCTGACTCCTTTGGACTTATTGTGGAACTTTTAATCAAAGTTTACTTATTTGATGCTGATCACATCTTTAAAAGATGCACGCAAAGCCACAGCTTTGACTGATATTTGATCATGTATCTGGGTTCCCATTTGGCCTAGCCAAATGATGTAAATTAACTGTCAGAATAGGTATGGGGACTGAGTTTGGAAATTTGTGTTTCTAACAAGTTCTCCTTGTTAATTTATGCACTATAAATCTTTTTATTCAGCTAGACTGAGCCTATTTTGCTTTTTGTGCAACCCTGGATTGATAAGAGCTGTCAGGGAAATGCCATGCACTGGTTGGCTTAAACCAACCAGAGTTGTTCAGAGAGTTGAATGAGAATCTTCACCAGAAAACCACGTGTTCAAAAAAAAAAATCTACACGTATATAATATACACATATATGTCTATATACATATATACACAAATACTATTCCACATTAATTGTATTATATTAATAAATAAAGGAGGATGTAATAGCACATAAATTAAATGTGTCTACCTTAGTAGGCAGATCTTCCCGAGGATTCAGGTATTTAAAAAGCTGAATTAATAATCATAGGATTGTCAGTGTGGTGTACTTGGATGTACTTTAAAACCGTGGTGTGAAATTTTATGCCAACTCTGGTCACCAGGAAGAATTTTTGTGGTCAATGGGCTCCATAAAATGAAGATGAGAAAGCCTGACTATTTCTGAATAATTTCATTATTACAAATACTTATAGATCTACTTTAGGAACTTCCCCAATAGTTCCCTGTTTTCTTAGGATGACAGGAGGCAAGCTTTTTGAGTGTTGTAAGAATTAGATTATAGGAGCAGTCTAAATCCTCCAGTCAAACCAGTCCTTCCAAAATAAAACCAAGCAGTAGTTATTCAGTTGTGCCAAATGGAGAAAAAAACAACAACTCAGTTATGTTCAATTATACTCTTAATGTTTCAATAGAGAAAAAAATTCAACTTTGGAACAATGGGTTTACCTAATGCATCTACCTAGCTCATTCTCCATTGTAGACTGACAGTCATGTCTCAGGGTGTTCATGGGCCCTCAAAAGGGTGGGGCCACGAGCATTCCCTGGTGAATTGCTGGGACACAGAGGCCTAGGTCGCCAGGTGGTGGGACATATTTCAGGCATGTTTCCTCTTCTCCAGGGTGGGTGCATGTGGGCCAGGACCGCCTCCTGGGACTGGTGAGAAATGCAACTGCACTGCTGAGCATGCGCACTTTCCGTCAACCTCATGAGAACTGCACTTGTCTGTGACGCCTACCGAGTGTATCAGAACCAGTGGGAGATTTGTTCAATGACACTTCTCAAGTCTCCTCTGTGTCTCTTGGGTGGTGGCGGTGATGGTGCCCTGCCTGGTCAAAGTGATCAACTGTCTGGTTCTGGGACATTCCAAGGGAGAGCTCCCCAATTTTCACTTACGTCCCATCGCATGATTTTGATAGTCCAGCATAAATAACTGACATGGTTTTAAAATGGCATTTAATAATTCATTTAATAGGAAACAGGCCCTTTCATCAAAGTTCTATTATAATTTCTTTCTGTACCAACAGATTGTCTCACTGTATTATCAGAGGCCATATGATAAACAGGAGTCATCACTTGTGGGCAGTTAGTATGCAATTATGTAACCACCATCAAACTGCAGGGAGGGAGGAGGAGCGCTTTACAAGGTACAAGGAGGGCTGAGAGGTTGCCTATATAACTGTCTGATAATAACAGAAACTATCATCTATTGGGTGACTTGTAAGTCGCAGACTCTGTTTAGATACTTCCCATGTTTCACTAAATTGCTAATTAATTTCATTTCATTGTTATAGCTACACAGGAAGGGCAGTACAAAGGGGTCATCTTAATTTTAGATAATATATTTAGATGTGCAAAAATTAAGTAGCTACTTTGTTTTCTTACAACTGGTTTGTGCTTCTTTATAAAGCCTCTATATTATTAGAAAATGGGAACATTTCAAAAGAAAATAGATTTATTGCCATTTAGGAAACTTATCTGTCTCATCTCAACACTTAAATGTCATACCAGCACATATGCAGACTTTTGGATCTTCTTCTGGTGGCCTGTTTGAGTCGGCCGGCTAGGGACACCATTTGACCAGGAGGCAGATGGAGAGAAGAGCACTTGGGACCCACTCATGAGGTTCCTGCACATTGATTTGGATTCTTGTTGCCCCACTGATTCCCAGTGCTTCAATCTAAAGCTCGCTAAAACACATCTGCTACTTTTCAGCAGAGTGGTGCTTATCCAAGAAAGGAAACCTGCCTTATGCTGTTGCTGCATGTGACTTAGACTGATGATTTCTTACCTGAAAGTTTCAGTTAAAGGTTCTCAGTAACCCCCCTCCCAGATCTTCTCCCATCTCCCAACACTGACATAAACACCTCAGCAACCCTTCATGGCTATTTTCACTAGACAACAGCATTAGCTACCTTAAATACTTGTATTCTTCTCTGAGGATGCAAATAAACCACTGCCAACTTCCATATGATATAGGATCAAAATATTCTGGGAAATTCAATTTGTGTGTCACTCCCGGTTTTTTGGTTGCTGGAGCCCCATTTTGATTTATGTGTGCAGGTCTTCTGTAAGGTGGTTTCTTTCCAGAAGTTTTAGTATTACATTGGTTCCAAGCTTCATTTCTACTTCTGACTTTCACTTCAATCTATCAGACTATCTCTCTACTCAGAATTCTGTGCACATAAGGAAATTGGAAAACATAGGTCAGTTTTCCTCCCCTCTCCATCACCTTCTTCCTCCTGCTGGAAATTTATCCTAAGAGCAATGTATTCAATCTCCCTCCCTTTGAATCTTTGAGGCAATATGGTAGACTATCATAATAAAGCTTTCAATGAATATCTCCCTGCGCCCATGAACCTTTGCAAATGACTTTGCTGCTCCTGCCAACAAGTGGAGTCAATTCATAAATTCTAATATTGCTCTTCAAGTGAAAAGGACAAAAAGTTTAGAGAGGTTAAGCACCGACTCAGAATCATGTAGCAACTAAATAGTGGCTTGGTGCTTCTGTGGGAAAAATGTCAATGAAAAGGTAGAGGAGTCTTTGAAAAATTAATAATTTTAGTATGTCTAAGTGTTTCAGTGTTTCTCCTTTGATTTATAGCATTTTTCCATCCACATGTATTCTATATTCAGTTGATGGAATGATTAATTTTCAAACCCAAGATTCTTGATTAAAGCATTAATCACCATGTAGCAAATTAACTTATGCCTTAAAGTGAAAAAAAAAAGTGTGTTAGTTTGTGTTGTCTATTTTCCAACCGATTGCTGCCTCTGCATGAAGAAAACAACACCTTAGGTGTGAAATATTAGCACAAAATATCACAGCATCTTGGTAAAATGTTATTTTCTACCCAAACACTTCTACCCAAAGTGTTTCAGCTAACAGTTCTACTATTTAAAAAGCTCTCATTTTCCTCAGTGTTTAATGTTCTTTGTACTTTAGTTTTAGTCTTTAAAAAAAGCAGGTTCTCTCTGTAGAACTCTGCTGGGTAACATAAATCCGAACATTGCTGTTAAAGCTTAAAATTGTCAAACAGAAGCAGCAAATCTTTGGGATAGAAATGCTTCCTTGCTAGAGATATTATTTGGTTGTGGAAATTTTGCCTTTGAAATGACAGTTTATGTCTTTGCTTGATTGAAGAAAATGGATATATCTGAAGCATAAAAAAATGCTATAAAGTTGAACTGGAGACTTTTGTTAAATTTAATGTAAGCATTGGTAAACCCTATTCATGTATTAAAAATGAAATAAGTTTGACATGTTGAATATTCCTGTTAATTGTCAATTCACATAGAAAAATAATTTATTTTCGTTTAAAATGAAAATAAAATGGAGATCCTCCAAAAAGATGAGTTTAATGATGTTAAATTATTTTATAGAATTAAATTGAGGGTCTTTCTACCTGATTCTGTTTGTACACTCATATGTGTCAGTAGGAGATATGCACATAATAATGAAATTTGATGAGTGTGCTTCCTTGTCATAAATGCAATTATTTGTTATTTGAGGATTATGTTTTGGATATCTATTTAAGAAGAGCAAAATAATATATTGAAGGAAAGATGCAGAACCAAGAGTCTGAAAAGATGAGTTTTGCTTCAAGAAATTATTGATTATAAAGTGATTCTTTGACTTTTAGTTAAAAAGGATTTATGAAGTGACCTGACATTTTCTTTATAATAAGATTGATCCTTTGAACTTATTAAACACTTTCCATTTGAAGGAACCCATTGTCTTCTTAACTTTCTAAATAAAGACTTAAGTACCCAGGTGGGAGGATAAATGTAATTACTCTTACTTCATAGATTTGGAACAGATTGAATGGAATATCTCTACAGGTTCATGGAGAAAAGGCACTTTGCAGATGTACTATATTACTTACTCTGTTCATTCTCCAATATGGCATCTTACGATAGCCTTGGTAAATGTTTGTACAGGTTGAGGCAGAGTTAGAATAAATTGTTAGGAGAGTGGAACTAAAGAAGAAGGTAAAGGGAGATATGTGAGTGGGTTACTGAATTAACTATTTGCTCCCTGAGAAGTGGGAGCAGCAGTCCAAATTATTGTTTAAAGTTGTGTCAGACCTTTGTTTTTCTATGCCATTATGAATTGGTTAGTTGGATGGATATTAGGACTCCTCCAACAGCAGTGAATGTGATGACAGATGAGTGCCAGCAGTACACAGTATGGCTGGAGTAAAAAGGCACAGCCCCCAGGAAGATGTTCCAGTATGAGCAATGCAGATGCAGTATAGTAATTGGGGTTTTCCTCTTCAGTCTCTGATTAGAACTGAGATCTGAGCAACGATTTGATCCTAAAGAAACTAGTCCTACATAGAAATTGAGGTAGAAAACCTCTACTACTTCACTTCAAACTATCAAATCAATTCCTAAGTTCTACATTTATGAGGCTAAGACTATATTTCCTGTCTTGATCAGGATGGATGCGGGTTTTGAGTAAAGTTTAGCTTGCAGATTGAAGATACTACTTGTCAGTAAAGTGAAGATAGGAAAGATTAAAGAAGACATATGTGTCTTCTGTATGTTAGAAAGTTGAGGGGCTTAAGGGGAAGATACTCTACTTCCTTAGGTTTATTCTTCCAAAGGGTAGCCTTCTTAGAAAGACACACACATTTGCACTTAATTTATGACTCATTTTTATGATATTGATGCCCTGAAGTTAAACTCACCTTGGTTCTAAAGCAGGGCTTATGCTAAAATCTAGCCCTAGCTTTTTTTTCATAAATCCTCTACCTTGCTCCATTGGGCCCCTACTTTCCCCTACCCCTACCCTGCTATCCACTTCATCTGGTTGCCTAACTTTTGCAGTCGAATATCAAGGATTTGTTATTGGTTTGGCTTTATCTGACCATTTGTTTTGTTTTTCTCTTCCACATATAAATGATACTAGCCAGTATTTGTCTTTCTCCTTCTCACATAATTTACCTAGCATCATCCTATCCAGATGCGTACATGTTGGTGCAAATGGCAAGAGTTAACATTTTTATAGCTGTGTAATATTCCAGTGTGTGTGTGTGTGTGTGTGTGTGTGTGTGTGTGTGTGTGTGTGTATGTGATTAGGTTGTTTCCATAACTTGGCTACCATAAATAGGGATGCAGTGCAAATATCCCTTTGAATTGGTACGTTTGGCATTTTTCAGGTAAGTAGATTCCTACGAGCAGAATTGCTTGGTGATTTGATGGATCTAATTTAACATTTTAAGAAAACGTCACACTGCTTTATATAGGGGCTGGACCAGCAATCTACATTCCCACCAACAGTGTAAAAGGGTTCCTTTTTTCCTACATCCTCATCAACACTTGTTGCTTCTGGTCTTTTGAAACTAAAATGTTGAAGAAAAAATAGGCAGAACACCTTGTGACACTGTTTCACAGATGTTCTTGGTGCTTCATGTTCACTGGCAAGAGAAGGAAAAGCAAATATAAACAAATGAGACCACATCAAACTAAAAATCTGCATAGCATAATAAAGTATCACAAAAACAAAAAGACACCCTATTGAATGGAAGGAAATAATTGTACATCATACATCTAATAAAAGGCTGGTATCCAAAATATATAAACAACTCTTGCAACTCAACAACAATAAAAAAAATTAACCAATCAAAAATAGAGTTAAATACATGCATCTTCAAAGACGACAAACAGGTGGACAATGGGCACATGATAAAAGGTTTAACACATCACCAGGGAAATGCAAATCAAAACTAAAATGAGGTAACATCTCATACCCATGAGAATGACCCATATCAAAAATTTCCATTTTTTTATTACAAATAATACTGCAATGAGCATTATTACAATTATATTTTAACTCAAAAACTTGCTGATAAGGCACTTATAAATTTTAATTCTTACACTACTATTGGAATTATTTTTATACATTGGCATGACCTTTTATTATTCATATTATGAATTAAAGGATTTAATTTTTAACATCCTAACTCTGTTTTTACTAGTTTTTCTAATTTGTTTTTCTTATTTTGTATGTATCCATGACTATAATTGTCTTTATATAGTTTTGACAGTACTTGAATTTTGATAGCGATATACATTTTTTGAAGTCTCAATTATGATTTTTGTCTATAATTATAATTTTTATTTTTTCTTTTTGAAAAGAATCATTTAGAAGTAAGGAATGTCTGATTTTCTTTATATAATTGCATTTTCATTTATGTAATTAAAATGTTACTATTTCACATGTCAATAAAATTTGGCCAGATAATATATCATATTTATATTCTTTGGGGGAAGTATTGATTTTTTTTTAAGATTTATTTATTTATGCATACAAGCTGTGGTAAAGGCCAGAGGTGTGGGGCGGCGAGAGTTCACCAGAGACAGAGTGGGGAGCAGAACAGGCAGATCGACAGAAATACACTGTTGAGGAGAGCAGTGGGTGGGGCAGGAGAGGTCTGCCGTGCCATGTGGGACTCTCCCTGGTAAGGCATCAAACTCGGGTCACTGCAGTCAACAGCTCCACAGCACAGCACTTGATTGCTGTGCCACCAGGGAGGCCCAGGGGGAAGTATTGATTTTTTAAAAAATTTATTGACAAATTTTCATTAATGTTTCTTGGGCATTCAGTTTCCATTTTTATTGGAAATTTTAAGGTACTCAAAATTTTACATTATAAAGAGAGCTATGATAAATTATAGCTATTGCTTTCCTTTAAATTTTTATTTATTTTAACTTTGAAAGTCTATACATTGCACATATATATATGTATATATATATATATATATATATATAGGCACATATATATATATGTGTGTGTGTGTGTGTAAGGAGTGATGGTATTGGAATATTAAAATTTATAATGACTGTCATTATGAATTCACTCTTTTAATTGTGATAACTTTACTTCATTTGCTTCTTATGTAAATGGCATTATTTAACTTTTGGCTTTAAAAGCTTCTGTCTTTCAATAGGTATATGTCTATCTTTCATGTTTATTATGCCAGTCTCATTTCTGTTTATATTTATACTTTAGTGTTTTGTTTCCTTAGATTTATCTTTGTTTTCTACTTTTCCTTTCTTTGTAGAGTTTTTTTTTTTTTAAATTATTGCTTTTATTTTAAAATTTGTCATTGTGGTCTCCCTGGTTGCCTAGGGGATTTATCTCAGTGCTGTCACTGAATTCAATCCCTGGCCAGAGAGCTAACCCACATATGGGGCAGTAGACCTCTCCTGTCTCTCCTGCTGCTCCCCTTAGCAGTGTGTGTCAGTAAATCTGACTGTTCTCCCCACTCTGTCTCTAGGGAATCCTTTCACCTCCCTCCCGCCACTTCCAGCCTACACCCCCAGATTTTGTTTGCAAACTAAATAAATAAATACTAAAAAAATAAATAAAATTTTCATTATAAGCATTTCAATTTAAATTTCTCTGGTTGAAAATTGTGAACTGAATTCTACTATGCAGGATGATAAATTGAGCATGCTTCTTTTCCTTCTTCACTTCCCCATTTTCTGTTTTGTGGCAACTTATCTAAATCTTTAGATTTGTTGTCATTTATTATTTTTGAATTACAAATTTTATCTGTCAGAATTTTCATATTATTTTCTATAAATTATACAGATATAAGTGTACCTTTATTTCAGTTCTTCCAATAGTGAATGCTAGTTCACTATTCAATGGTCTAAAAAAAGAGGAATAAGGGGGAAATCTGAGGAAGACATGGAGAATATCAAAATACAACTTTCTTCTCTGTAGGTAGTATGAGTTATTACACTTTGGATGATTTTCCTTTTCATGGTTTAGTTTGAGAGTATTTATGCCTGCCTACCTATAGCTAATTTTTTTCTCTCCACAGGAAATCGCAATCTGCTATTCTCTTTGAAATGGCTGCCTGGTTAAACTTGGGTATTGAGTGTTTTTAATACTTTCCTTTCCAAAGAGCAGATTATAGTTTAAAAGATGTGTTTTCTGTTTGCCTCTTTGTGTTTAATTTATCTCCTGAATTTGGTTTTGTTAGTGTATGTTAGTTAGATTCATTTCCTACTATTTCTTATGACAATTCTCTTTTTCACTGTTGAAGGAGAGTGACATAACATTTTTCCTTAATTTCCTGGGAGAATGAATATTTCTTGTATTTTAGATTCTGGCTATCCATTGAGGATTTGGGAGAGAGTGATATCTGATCTCATAATGTCATTTTAAGTCACCGTCCAACATTTTATTTATTAAACACACACTGCCTGCCAGGGACTATGCTAAATATTGGTTAAAAACATCAGTTTCTCCCCATGGTTCTAGGTCACTGGGGGTAGAGTCAGGGTTTTCCTTCCAGGGTTTCCCTCACTCTAGGGAAAGCTCCTTTCTCTCAAGTCCCATCCTCTCATCACCCTTGAAGGAAGACTTATGAGATGAGCCACAGCCTAGAGCATTGTGGAAAGCACCAGCACGCGCTGTGAGGTGATGTCCTTGTGTGTGGGACACGTTCATGTACCTCTCTCTTTCCATACTGAAGTGGGGTACTGAGTTGTCTCTACCCAGAAAGACAGGGTGTTACCACTTAATCTTTCTTCCTCTCCTTACTAAAGGTTGTGAGGTCCGCCATCCCTGACTACTAGGGGTCAGTTCACGGCAAAATACAGCACTACAGTCAAATAAAGATCCTGCTTCCTTCTTGAGCCCAAGTGTGCGCTACGACCCAGCTCTACCAGAATGCTCCACATATAGCGGTACTGAGACTCGGCCCATTGAATCAACATTTCAATTCCTTGTCTTTTGATTCCTTTAGGGAACGCTCTGGGATAGGATAGCGTGTCAGTGTAGGACAGGGGGAGGGCAATGGTAATGTTCTCTGGAAACAAATTCTGGCCCCAGACTGTCGATTCTCATCAGCAACTCCATACCTCCATGTGTCTTCCTCTCTACTGTAAATAAGCACATGTAACTAAAAGTATTACCCACAGGAAATGCCACGTGTACCCATTGATATAGACATCCCTAAGTTATTGCTCTGCTCTCATTAAGAGGCCAGGACTGGGTGTTTGCCGTCCTAGCTCGTGATTTCAACATATGAAAAGATAAGGTAAATAAATGCCTATTGATGGAACTGATTAAGGCCTCCGGAACTCCAATTGGTCCTCACAGGAAAATTTGGTCATGCATAAAAATTTTGCTGTTACAATATCAAATGTACAAATGTAGAAGTTGTTATAATGTGGAACTATTTATAAAAGCAAGTACGAATTCTCAAATTTGGATTTTTATTAAAAAATGAAGAAGTTGTAAAATCTACCAAATAAGTGCTACAGGTTTTAAACCTTTTAATCACAGTGCAAATGAACCTCATAGTTTGATTGACAACATATAGTTACAAAGTATAACAGTATAAAATTTACATAAATCAAAAAACAAATGTTAGTGACTTCATGAATTAATTATACTGTGTTCGTTCCTTAAAAAATCAAGAACTATAAAAATTATAAAGACAGATTCAATATATTATACCACACTGCAACACTCCATATTATCTACTTACAAACAGAATCAAAATCACTACAAACAAGTCATTACTCACTTATGTAATGAAAGGGTAGTAGATGGAAAACAAAAATGTTATAACTTTACAGATCGGAATATTTACCATGAATGGCTTATAACGTATATGTTATTAAAAAGTATTAAGTTTTATTTTATTAGACTATGCTAAAATAAAGGAAAAAGAATAAGAAAGAGATAAAATTTTGTTAAATATTTAACCCAAGAGCTAATAACAGGAGGATTCCTTCAAGATTTGAAAAAACAGATTTTCAAATACAATATAGGCTTATAGCAATAATTAATTTTAATGGTATGACTCCATCATGTAAGTGTAACAAACTTTATTCGTTATTTGTACTTTTTGTAGACATCTGGATAAGTTTTACATCTGGAATATTACATATTGTGCAAGAGCACAATCTTGTACATACTTTTGGGGGGATCATTGTGTTGTATGTGTGGATTTCCCTAAAGAAATGCAGAATTTTGCATTTGTTCAGCTTTATTATAGGTTACCAAAGAAATTTCCAAAATTATCAGACCAACTGACACTCAATGAGTTATGGATAATAGTCTGTGTTTCCTGATATCCTCACCAAAATTTACACTTTGGCATTTCTACTTTGCTTTAGTCATTGAGTTGGCCTATAGTGGGATGTCATTGTAGATGCAATGTCCTGATGCCAAGGACCTTTTCATCTATTTTTTTTCAGTCATTTGTAATATTCTCTTGTGAAGTGCTTGTTCCACACTTTTGTCAGATTTTCTATCGATTTTTCTTCCTTGTTCATATTGATTTTTAGTTTTCTTTACGTATTCTAAGTTAGAGAGCTTTTTGGATATATGTATCATAAACATTACATCCGATTCTGTTGCCTTTTTATTCATAAAAGTATATTTTGATGAGCAGAAGTTCACATGAACTTGAAAGAGTAGAATTGTTATCATTTTGAAATCCTTTATAGTTTGCATACACATACATATAAATTTTTGTTTTTTTAATCAAAAAGAAAAGGAGTTTAAAGAATCTGCAAGTTGGTTTAATATGTTATTTCTTAAAAAAAAGGAAACTGCCATCTAAGCTGTAGTCTAGGGTGACTTATGGAAGGCATCTCTCTAGGAGAATGACATATCAAAGAGCAGGGTCAGCCGAGAACAATATTCTTTTCATCTACCCAGAGGACCCAAAGGAGGAAGGAATGATTAATACCTATAGGAAAGTACCTGGAAACTTCAGCATCTGGGAGCATCCAGGTAAGGGTTCAAATATTCATGTTTTGTGAGAAAGAAATTAATTTTGAACCTGATACAACTGAAAGAAGTTATATGTCATTCACAAATATGAATTTTCTCATAAATAAAATATAAGAGGATCAATATTAAGCACATTGTTTACTTATACAGAGTAGGAAAATGTTATTCACTACATGCTCTACTAGTTGATTTTGCTTGCATTTCAGGTCTTTATTTATAATTTGACCTTTTATATTTGTGTATTTGTTGATCAATAGAATTAATGCTAGAATTTAGAGGACTTGCCAAGGTTAGTGGTGATGTCTTGGTACAAGGTCCCAGCCTGTTGTTTAGGATTATTCTAGGAGGGTGTGTTAAGAATTTCCCCAACTTTCCAATTTGATGTTGTGTTAAAAGCAGTGTTTAAACAGGGATGGCAGTACTAAAACAAAATGAAACAAAAAACTGAGCCCTCCAACTTTCCCCCAAATGGCATATTCAAGACAGCAGACTTGGGAAAACCAATTTAAGAGATGAGGGATGGATAGCACACCATAACAACTGAGTCAAAATTCACTGGCTGCTTTCCTCTGAGAACATATATGTCAAAACTTCTAGATATTTCCAAATCATTTCTCTACATCTAACAAAATATCATGCTGTCTTACATGTCTTGCCACAGTCAAGCTATTAGCCTTGGTATCTAACTCTATGATTGTCCAGATGACTTGACATTAAGCAATGTGGCTTTGTTTGTTTGTTTCTTAAGTGATATCATCTTTGGCTATAATAGCCACCATCTCTACCTTTACTTATTGCTCCAGAGAGAAACCAAAAAAACTCAAGACTTAGAGAACAGCCTCATAAGAACCTGACAATTTATAATTTCCATTTGAAATTGGGATTAATGAAGTAGGTCCATTTGCTCAGACATCTCTGTTTTTGAGAGAATGGTGAGTTGATTTTGAAGAGGTGTGTCAGTGCCCCGGGCTAGCTTCCCAGCCACAAAAAAATTAAACTCCCCTCCCCTTATATCATTATTCATTTTTGCGCAATACTTGATTTCTCTCTTTGGCTGTAGTTCCCATAATTTTCCCAGCACGTATAAACCATCACCATAGTCGCTTGTGCTCTCCCTTCCCCTTTTTAACCCCTCTACCTCTCTGTCCATTTCTGTATGCCTCGGATCCACGATCAGCTTGCAAGTTTTGTCTTTTTCTTTACCCTTTGTTCTGTTTCTTTATATTCCACATATAAGTGACACCATCTGATATTTTTCTTTTTCCTTCTGACTTATTTTGCTTAGCATAATCCCTTCCAGCTACAAATGACATGAGATTCTTTTTTTGATCAGTGAGTAGTGTCCCATTGTGTATATATACCACATCTTCTTGATCCATTCATTTTTTAAAATATTCATTTATTTATGCATACAAGAGCTGGGGTGTAGACCAGAGGTGTAGGGGTGGGGTGGGGTGAGATGATTCAAGAGACAGAGTGGGGAGCAGAATAGGCTGATATACTGAAATGCCATGCTGAAGGGAGCAGGAGGCAAGGCAGGAGAGGTCTGCTGTGCCATATGTGGGTTGGCTCCCTGGCCAGGGATCAACCTTGTGCCACAGTGGCTTCCAAAGCTTCATAGTGCTGAGACTTAACCCCTTGGGCCGCCAGGGAGGCCCCTCCATTCATTTGTTTTGGGGCACTTAGGTTGTTTCCATATCTTAGCTATTGTAAATAGTGCTGAAATAAACATAAGATTTCAGGTATACTTTTGAATTTGTATTTTTGTGTCCTTTAGGAAGATTCATAGGAGTGGAATCACTAGATCATATGGTAGACATTTTCAGTATTTTGAGGGACCTCCACACAGCTTTCAATAGTGGTTGAACCAGTTTGCATTTGCACCAGCAGTGTAAGAAGGTTCTTTTTTCTCCACCTCCTCTCCAGCATTTGCTGTTGTCAGTTTTTTTAAGCTTTTTTTTTTTTTTTTTTTGACTGGGCTATGAGCTGTCACCATCTCCAGGAAATTCTGTTTTTTTTTTAATTTAGGGAATACGTATCCATTCAATAGGAAAAGTTTGTGGATATGCTTTAGTTTTTATTAACTGCCATTTTCACCACTAGAAACATGAAAATCTCTTAAAGCTGAGATTGGTTTTCCAGAGGGGTATAGGAAATGGATGATTTCAAGTTTAATGGGGCTTTGGCTTTTATGGAGTCCTGACTGTCTGCTAGACATTAGGCTAATATCTTTATAGAGATCATCTCATTTAATCCTCATAGCAACCTGATGAGGTAGATGTTATCATTAATTTAATTTCTTCAGTTTGGGAAACCAAGTCTTAACAGAGGTTCAGGAACTTGCTTAAGGCCATGGAGCTAAGCAGTCAGGATTTGAATGCAAATATTCTGCTTCGAGAGATTGCACTCTTTACTGTAACTCCTGCACTCTACTGTTTCACTTACGCAAGTTCTTGCCAAATGCATTGAGCCCAAATTTCTCACAATTGTCAAAAATATAAAGCTCTATTAACATTAACCTGAATAATAACATCTTGAAAGGTGGTCAATTCTAAAATGCATTTTAAAGAAATAAATTCTTCCCAGGGAGGTCAGTGCCTTATTCACTAATCCTTAATATTCTCTTATCAACCAGCACCAAGTGATTAACTTGGAAGTCAAAAGTCCTTCCTTGAAGCTTGTCCTCAATCTCCAGGCTGGCTCAGTTTCAAAGCTACCCAGGGCTGCTTATCTCTAACAGATGGTTATCGTCCCTCTGACTCAGCTGCAGTGGGTTTGTTCACCCTTTTTAGTCTACTTCAAGCCAATGAAAAGGATGGCTGCATTTTTCTTTTCAAGCGCTGAGCGACCCTGAATATATTCTCTAGCTTCCTCAGGAGAGAAAAAAAAAAGAGAAATGGCTATCAAGGACATCTTGCTATAGAGGACGTCAAACACCTGTGAATACGAAAAACTGTTCATTTTGTACTCACTTATCTCCACTGTTGCAACAGGTATTTCAAGATGGAGACGGCAACAGTCAACATTTATTTAGTGTATGTTTCCATCTCTATTTGCTTATGGCTATGTTTTCAATTTATAAATGACCTCAGCATTTCCAGATTTGTTTATGAAAAAATTCATACTTTTCTCACATGGAGCAATAAATTTTGAACAAAGCGAAACAGAAAACTAATTTTAATATGGCACTCCTGAAAAAAAGTGGGTTTGTTATGCATTGAAACAATACTTAGAAGTGCTAAAGTCAGTCATAGATGTCCTGATTATCCCTGATTTGCAAGCAAATACCTTTCCAGGCCTAGCGAGAATGAAAATGAGAAAACCAGTGAAGAACCACTGTAATAAAAAAGCAGCAACGTATGGGAAAGGGCACAAAATGGAATAGAAAAGATCACAAGGGACCATGGAGATGGATCACGGGTGAATTGGTGGTGGGCTACCCAAGGGGAATGCAAAATGTAAAAGACATAAATAACAATAAAAATATATATTATATAAAAAAAAAATCTCTCTTCTGTGCCATGTTCTCTGTTAGGACTTTGTAGCGACCACCTCAAGCACAGCCTTTAACAGGGCTGGGTCAAGGCTCTGTGGAACCTCAAGCTTCCACAATTTTTGAGAAACTTTCTTTTTTTGAGAACAGGAAAATGAAAGTATATATGAAGTAAATATTTATTTAGAATGATAAAAGAAATCACAATAAAGTAGGGATTTCAGAAACACTCACTTTATAATATCATGAAATCACAAAAATAACCTTTAAAAATTTAACTAATACATTTTACTTTTTCCTTTTTTTGAAAGAAGATGGTTATCCTTTTTCACAAGAAATGATTTACTCTCTTTTATCTGTAGAAAAATGGGAAATATGCCTAGTATAAGCTTTTAAACAGTGCTTTCCACTTTGGCATGACATGTTTATAAGAAGACTGAGAGCTTCTTAAAGAAGATAACTATGCTATTGATTCCTAGCAGCTAGGATAATGACTGACAGAAAATGCACTGATCACAGGTTTGTTGATTAAAGAATAATTAAACTATGGAGAGGGGTTAATTTAAGGGGTGACTTAGTTCAACTGAGAAATTACTGCTTCAGATGTTGCTAAGAAATGTTTCATTGCCTCTCTTGTCCAAGGAGTCGGAATGCACAAGAATCCATAATGAAGTCTCCTTTATGTTCAGTCTATACCCTCCTGAGCCATTCGGTATTTTGGTCAGCCAGATCCTGACCTGGATCTGCTATAGGGTTCTATAGTAAGTACTATTTTATGGATGAAAATAAGTAATGAGTACATTCAGATCTTTAACAAGGAACTATGGCAGAGAGCACTGCAGAGTGCTCTATTCTTCTGGCACCTTCCCCAGTCTAACGCCAAGGTAATCTTCCTTGGCATCAGTTTGCAATTACCATTTACATGTGTTTCCACTGATCCCTTACAGAACCCATTCCAGCAGTGTAAAAAATGAAGGAAAATAAAAAGAAAACACGTTTTGTAAGATAAAGCGTTTCTCTTTTTCCTTTTAAATAAAATGAGCTGGGAAGAGGCAGAAAACTTTTATGATTCAGTAATGGCCAAGATATGATACTCTCTAGCTCACAAATCAAAGAGCTGCAAGCTGCAAAAGCTTCAATTCTGAACAGAACAGCTCAGGGCCAGGCAAAATGTCATCCTTTTTATAGGTTCAACAAAATTCTTCTGTTTTTCATCTTGCAACACAGGCATTAGATCAGCTCTTCAAGTCCCTGGGATGTCTGGAATACTGACTTGTGTGCACTTTCTAAAACATAGGGTCAAGTGCGAATAAATGCTACAGCAAAAGAGGAAATAACAGTAGAGAGAGCCCTAAAAAGCCTGAATAAAATCTCGACTGAAGGAATGTCATGTAGAGTTCTGTGGTGTCATATAAGCGCCTTCTAGAACCTATCAACATGCGCGCTCACACTAATGAGAGTAACCAGCTCAGAAGACATGGGCTCTACAGGCAACGTCATGCGATAGTCTGTTCTTAGTCGCATTTAAAATTTGGTGCTAAAGCATAAAGCTGACTCCGAAGGCTTATTATTGAGAACAAAATGTTTCAAAAAAAGGGTAGTATTCAAACTCAACTTAAACTTGTTATTCACTTGTGTTTTCTGACTTCCGTGATAATACTTGAAAGTCTAATATCCCATATGTGTGTATTTAAAGAGTTTTCCTTTATTAGTCGATGGATATAATTTTTTCACTATCAAGCTTTATTTTCACATTAACAAAATAGGCTAGAATGGAAGTGGTACTCTTTTGGGAAGAAATGACATAATACTTGAACCAGATGCACCTTAATTCACAGTTGATTAGTAATCTCTTAATTTAACAAATATAAGTTGGATAGCCATCTAATTTATGTAACTTTGTACCAATAAACAATCAAATTAATAAATAGAAACCCACATTTCATTTATAAAATAGAAAGGCTCAATTTTGAAAATTTTAAAGTCAAATTTATTTGCCTTTTGGGGCATTGAT
Organism: Scalopus aquaticus; assembly: GCA_004024925.1. Taxonomy (NCBI): domain Eukaryota; kingdom Metazoa; phylum Chordata; class Mammalia; order Eulipotyphla; family Talpidae; genus Scalopus; species Scalopus aquaticus. Next base: position 130,550 of record PVIJ01002750.1, on the reverse strand, counting down.
AGATTGAAGCTACTAAATAAAGAATAAAAACTCAGATATTACATGTATGTAGTTATTTGATACATATGAATCAAACACCCTGCATGCACCCTACCATATGATGGGTTCTGTTTTGAATATAGCTATGCAAGATACACATATTTTGCTCTTACAGATAATAATTTAAGTACATTAAAGTAATGAATGGAAATAATGGTGACCATCGACTCCAGTCATTGCTATTGCATAATGAATTAGTGAATTGCATACTGAAGAGTAGTCTTTCTTTTCTATGGATGACCAGAAAAGTCTTATGAAAAAACTGGCATTTATTTTGGGCATTGGAGGATTGCTACAATTTTTTAAAAAATATATATTTACTTATTTTCTTTTTTTTAATTTTTTTATTGTTATTTATATCTTCTACATTTTGTATTCCCATTGGGTTACCCAACAATATTTTCTTACATCATGGGTCATCTTGTTATAGTTATTGTTTCCCTTAGGTGTGGCCCTCCCACCAATAATACACCCACGTACCCCCACCCACCTCCCCATGTCACTCCCCAGCCTTCTTGGATCTCTCCCACTACTCCCCTGCTGCAAGAGGTAGACCAACAGTCATCCCACGGGCCTTGTCTTTTTCCTGGAAATTTATCCGTTCCCTGGGTGAGGAGCTAGCTGGGCTCCTGGACTGCAGCAGACCAGGCTGCTCTAACCCCCAAGAGCAACTTGAAGCACGTAGCAAGGCAGAGTCGTTCAGAATCTCTAGTAAGGCAGGTATGTGGGGTGGTTCTCTGGTCCCCTTGATTTTGGAGCTTCCTGTGTTATAGGAGACTGTCTTGTTCTGTCCAGGCCATTGTGGTGTCTGGATTCTGTACCTCATGAACACTAGTTGGATTGGTACACTTTGGAGAGGTGGCAATGGGAAAATGATTCTGCTAACTCATCAACCTCCACGTCTGGCAACCAGGAATCTGTTCTCTATATCTGTGAACTGAGATCAATAGTGTTTGTCTTTTTCTGTGACTTGTTTCCCTTAGCATAATAGTCTCAAGTTTTTACATGTTATTGCAAAGGGCAGCATTTTCTTTTTTTTTCTTTTATGACTGAATCATATTTTATTGTGCATATATACCACCTGTTTTATCTCTTCATCTATCGATGGACACTAAAGTTGTTTCCATATACTGGCTATTGAAAATAATGCTAGAATGAACATGGGGTACAGATATCTTTTTAAGATAGTGTCTTCATTTCCACCAGATAAATACCCAGGGTAGAATTTTTTATCATGAATGGGTATTAAATTTTGCTAAATACTTTTTCTGCACCTGTTGACTTGCCCATATGATTTTTGCCCTTCATTTTGTTAATGTGGGATAACATACTAACTGGTTTATGAACATGAAACCATGTTTATGTCTCTGGAATCATTCTCACTGGAACATGGGGACAGATCCATTTAATATGTTGTTGAATTTGGTTTGCTTATTTTTCACTGAGAATGTTTCTGTCTACATTCATTAAAGATAGTAGCTTGTAATTTTGTCTTTAAGTGCCTACCTTTGGAATCAGGGTTTGCTGGCATTGTAAAATGAGTTTAGTAGTGTTCCCTTCAATTCTGTTGTTTTGGGGGATTTTTTTTTTGGGAAGAATTTGAGAAAGATTGATGTTAATTGATTTTTAAATGTTTGGTAGAAGTAGCCCACTGGTGCCATCTGATCTTGCCTTTTGTTTTTTAGAAGGTGTAAGAGTTTTACTAAGTGATTGGTCTCTGAGGAAACCTACGGTGGAGCAGAGGAAGCATGTATGGAAGGGAAAGGTAGTTGATCCAGATGTCAGCTCTTGGGTGTAGTTTATAGTTCAAAGCTTATTCCACCTTGAAGCAGAGGTACCCCCACCCTCTACCATTGGCTCCAGGCAAGTGTGAATGTAAGAGGCGATCCAGCATTATCCCACACCCTTAATGGAGGAAGGCAGATCAGTTTCAGTAAGAAAAATTTGCTGGACAAAGTTGAAGATATGGACACAACAGATAAACAAAAGAGATGCTGGTGGGGTGTGTGTGTGTGGGCAGGACATGACACTGCCTCATGTAAACCCTGGAACTAAAGATACATTTATGTATGCAAAATAAATTCTGTCCCTCCTAATGATGCTGAGCTGTAGGAGTAGTAAATATTTTCCTGTTTTGGTGCTAAATTCAGTTGATTGTCAAATATATTATGGAATATGTGTTAAGATACATGTTTAGGCAACATCTGTCAGAAAACACAACATGTCCAATATTCAGCATTGATTCCCAGTCACATTTCCCAAATTTATATCTCCTATGGTCCTCCTAGTTTTAGTAAGTGGCAGTGTCAACCTTTAAGTCACGCAAGTAAAAGCCATAAAATCATTCATTCTTCACTTTATCTCAAATCTCATATACTATCAGCAAATCCTATTTGATCTACTTCCAAATATGTCCAGATTCTAGTCTCTTTTCATTACCTTCTATGTTACCTCCTTATCCAAAAACGTCATTTCTCATCTGGATTATTGAATTGCTTTCTAACTGATCTTCCTGATTTTGGCCCTAGCTCCTAAAATCTAATTTTAAAAAGCAGCCAGAATGATTTTAAATGATCTAACCAGATCATGTGACTTCTCTTTAGAATCCTGATTGTTCTTCACACTCTAAGTTAAAATAGTTTTACAAGATCTGCAAGGCCTTAGAAAGTGAGAGCCTTACACATGCATCTTCTGGATGTTAACTCTTTTCCTCTCTCATTTCACTCCAGCTAAACTCAAGTCCTCTCTTGCTACTCTTGAAATTCATGAAGTATGAGTCCGCCCCAGGCCCTTTACATTTTTATTCCATCTTTCCAAAACATTATTTTTAGCTACCTGTTACCTGCTGGTCTCTGTTCAAAAGTCATCTTTCAGTGACATGGAACACAGCTGCACCTGCATTCACACCTTAGAACTGTTAAGCAGTTTTTAAGTGGTTGGATTTCTCTTTAGCATTTATTATAATTTGACATATTACATATTAATTTCCTGTCTTACCATAATAAATATAAGCCATCCAAAGCCTTGGATTTTCTTTTCCTCACTGCTGAATATAGAAAACCTGGAACAGTTTTATCACATAGCAAATGCTCAATAAATATAGTCTGATTGATTTAATGAATGATGCAATTGACACAAGCTTTGAGGAAAGAGTGTGGTAAGTGATTATTGATTATCACATGGCATCTTAGCGAGCATTAAAGTTCAAACTTTTTCTTTTCTTTTTTCTTGGCTTTTAGCATGCCTGTAAATTGTGTATTTGGGGTATGAGTATCTCATTAAGTTTGGACCCAACATGAGGTCTAGAAATTTGTATCTAAACCATTAGATATGTATGTGCAAATATATGACAAGCAAAAGATTTATAGAGGTTTGCAAGTAGAGGCACATTGAGATATGGTCAAGTCAGATGTAGAAAACTAAATGGGCAATAAAATAATTGCATCCAGTTCACTGACTTAATTCCACATTGTGAGAAGAATCATTATTGTCCGCAGGGCAGCCATGTAGATTTGATTTAATCCCCTTTGGATTGAGGGTTAAAGATTCAAAGTAGGGTCTTTGAAGTCAGAGAGATTTTGTCTCTGCCACTTACAAACTACTTGACTACAGCCAAGTCACTCTCTCGGCTTGAATTTCCTCAATATAAATAATAGGTAATTTGCAGGAACATTGTAAAGATAAATGAGATATTTCATGTAAAAAACTTAGCACAGTGTCTAAAATATAGTAATGCTCAATAAATACAAACACATTATTTTTGCCATATGCATTCATGAAGTCATTTTCTACCATCAATCATAGAAAGCAGAGAGAATAAACAGGAAGATGAAGGTATAATAGGAGATTGGCTGAAGAATTTTGTCATTAGAGTACTAGGCAAGTTGTTTTCATTATACCTAGAAATAATGGAATAGTCCTTGAGGCTTACTTGTACTTTAATTTTTGGATTGTAATCAAATACATCTATAGCCAGATATAGATTGATTTTCTACACTTGAAAGATCATACATAATTCTGTTTCTCTGTCAGCATCTAGACAGCTTCTTCATCATTTTTATTGACTTCCAGGTGATGTCTAACTTTTAAAAATTATTTCTCAGTCTGTCTATGACAATTCAAACTTCAAAAGGAAAATAAAATGCTTATTGTAATAGAATAGAGATATATAAGAACAGATTCACCATTGAATATTCAAATAGCTTGTTCATGTCATTACAGAACCTGAAAATTTATAAATTAATGAGGTAAAGAATGTTTGGAGCCAAATATTCCTGGTGAAGTACTTTGGTCATTTGAATTAAAATTAATTTATTTCATGCAATAATCTTGGCACACCTTTAATAAAAATAAAAGTAATGACAGTCATTCAGATCAGATGGGAAACATTAGTACACCGTGTTTCATATTAACTCTGAAAATACAAAAATGAATAAAGCATTGTACTTTCCCCTACCACAAAGCTCATGCATTGGTGGTGAGGGAGAAAGATTAAAGGAGCTTTTCAATAAAGTATGTCTATAGATAATAGTGGCATGCAATCAGCATGCTATCCAATCAGAGGTTATTTAGGGATGTAAGTCAGGAGAGGATGATATCTCAACTGGAATTTGAAGGATGAGTTAAAATAAGCTGGAAGAAGAAAGGTGGAGGAGGTATCATAGCCAGAGGACAAGATGTACAGAGGAGAGAGGCGTTGAGTAGCAAGTGCTGTGAGAGATTACAAGAATTTAGCATTATTTAAATGAACTACTCTATCTATAGAGGGTTTGGATGGTTGGTGGATTAATGATAGCCACAAAGTCTTTAACTCTCCTCTTAGTAAGAGATGGAGTTCCCTCCTCTTCAATTCAGCAGTCTTTATCTTTGTTAATACTTGGATAGAATAAGGTAGAAATACGAGAGAAATGACACTCTACCAGATTCTGCATCATATTTTAAATGACTGGTAACTCTGCTTCCTAAAACTGGAAATAATTATGGTAGAAAAAGAGAATCACCATGTAAAATGCTGATTAGGTTACTGGAAAAGCTGTGTGGAGAGGCAAAGTTACCCCACTAAACCCAGCTCCAGCCATCTTCAGCAAGATTCCAGGCACATGAATAAAACCATTCTGGAGCCTCCAGACCAGACTAGCTACTGGAACACTGGTGACCCACATGTAAGAATCACGGGACTGAATCCTAATGGAATCCTTTCCCCAGACAAGCATAAGTTATGCTGGATATTGTTTTAAGCCACTAAATGCTGGTTGAGGTTGTTTGTTACATAGCAGTTGAACCAGATCAATGGGACATGGAGGTAAAGACCTATGGCAGAACAAAATAGAGAGTACGTAGAATGCTAGTTTAAGAATTTTGGATACTGCATTTTAAGATCTCCAAGTCTAATTAACTCCCACCCACCCATGCTCACATAGGGTAGGTAAGGGGCCCAGTGTTCTTTGGTAAAGCACTGTGGGTGCTGTGATAGCAGACATCTGAAGAGGTGCAAACTTATACCCCTAAATCATATGCAGTGCTGCAAACCAATGCTACTTCAATAACACAAACAAAACACACACGAAAATAAATACACACAATATTCCTCAAGTTATCATTTGTCAAACAAGACCATTTGTCAAAAAAAAGTCATAGTCTATCAACATAATTTCAGAAAAGAAAGGAAAATTTAACTCTAAGAAATTTGGAAGGACAGAATTGCGAAGTAACAAGTAGCTGTTTTAGAGTGTTTATGTGCCAGACTCTGCCCTGAGTGTTTTGTAAACAAGAGTTTTAAAATTGCAATTTTTTTTTATCAAAGCATATTGTTACACAACACCATATATGAATTAGGGGTACAGGTTGACACCTCTCTGGATGTATATTGCCATACCACATCCAATTCACTTAACCCTTGTAACAATCCAGTGAGGTAAGTAGTGATATTCAATTAATTTTACAAATAAGGTAACTGTGTTATAGAAATGTGCAGGCAGTCTGGGTGCTGACTCTGTAGGTGACAGCTGTGCTCTCTTGGCTCTCATAGTTAACAACTATTTCCTCAGGAAAGTGTCCTCAGTCTTTAAGGCTACCATATTAAATCAGGGGCCACCATGTTAAATCAGTTATGTTGTGATCTTCTTCATTAATCTTAACCAGCGTGTGTGTGTGTGTGTGTGTGTGTGTATGTGTGTGTGTGTGTGCGTGTAACTGTAGCTGTAATGAGCAGGGTTTATCTTCTACAATGTGAGCTACCCGAGAGAAAAGCAGGAAACCATTTCCTAGTATTCATCATTTTCCCCTCATGCTTATCCTTGTGACCATCCCAGTTACTCAACAAATATTTATGCAGGCTGGGTGAAGGTACTAATGACAGAATGATACAAATTGTATAAGCTGAGCTGTGTGAAAAACTGTGTCCCTATTTATATGCTGCCAAGGATATGTGCATTCTGGAAAACCTGCTCATCTTCAGCAAGTTAAATAAAGAAAAGGAAAGTGCAAGTTGGGAAAGAATTAAGTGAGGGAGTGTGGGTCAGACCAGAAACCAAGAAAGGGAAAATTTCAAGGTACTGAGCAACAAGAGCCGCTATTGGGAGCAGATCAATAAAGAGCCATGGGGAGAAAGGAGATGCCACAGTCTGCCGACGCCTTAAAAGTCTAGTGATAAACAAGAGGCAAGGAAAATATGACAGTGCAGCATATAAGAATTGTAACAGAAAAATCAGAACTTGAACATTTAAAGACATAAAATGGAAGGAACTCTAAGGAATCAAGGCTAGACTCTGAGCAATTTATATATAAGGTGAGACACAAGAAGTTTCTTTTAGAGAGTTGGATGAAGGGTGGAGGGGTGAGTGCTCACCTAGGGGTGAGCGACTTACATTGCCAAGTCTCTAATGCAAGAAAAAGGTGGTTTGTTCATTCAAGATGGTGACATGGGGCTATGCTGAGAGTTGAGGCTGAAGAAGTAGGATGAGGTCAAAGCTCCAAGGACAATGCAGCAAGTGTTAGGACCTAAGGATCGTAACAGTGATGGAAAGTGATTGATGGGTTTTAAATACTGCAATAATAATCTGATTTACTTGATTGCTTGGCAGCAGCAGATCTAGAGCAGACATGATTTTATTGAGTATATGCTATCATTAGGGACTATTCTTGGCAACATAGATGCAAGACATTTTTAAACTTAGAGATCACACAATCACACCTGGATTTCAGGACCTGAAATACTCCTCCCCCCCCCCCAAAAAAAAAAGAACAAAAATGTAGGGCCGTTTTGCATGTACTGAGTGTGTAATGGGGACATAAAATAGGGAGTGTGAATAAAAGCTGAAAAAGGACTCGATGATGACAGAGGACAAAAGGCAGGAGGAGGTAGTGGGAGTGGGCAAGTCGTCCAACAGGAACCAATTTGATTGGAAAGTCCAGGATGAGAAATTTGTACTGTATCAATCCAATCCAGCCTGTGTTCCTTATATTATGCAAAAAGAAGGCAACTTCTCTGTGATCTTAGGTCCCATACTCCACGGGAGCAAAGTACTTACAAGGAAAGCAGAGCAGCAGGAGCAGTCGGATGGGAGGTGGGGTGGCAAACCACTGTCTTTATGAACTCATTGCTCTGATAACTCCATGAACTTTTCCTCTGTACACAGGAGATGGAGATTTGTTACTTAATGACTAAGTACTCTGCCCCTGGCTTCTTGGCTTTGTGCCTTATGCTCAGGTTTGCACATTTGAAGAATAGAATTTAGGCCAAAAAATAGATCTTGTCCTAGCTTTTCCATTAGATAAATAACTAAGTGACCTTCGATAAACTCCTTAACCTCTATTTCTTTGCTTTACTGCTGGTAGCATGAATAAGGTAGACCAGATGAACTTGAGAATCACTTCCCTCTCTGACAACCAGCCATATTTCTGCTGTACAATCTGAGCTGAGAGAGGTTAAAACTGATTGTACATCGCTATTCAGTAATGGTGATCATTATCACAATAACCTTCCTCATTAAACCCCACTACAAACCGTGCTTCAAATTCATTTCTGTATTTAATGTTCATTCTCTTATTCCTTCATTTAATCACCAGAACAACAGTTATTTTATGGCTAAGGAAACTGAGGTTAAGTGAGGCAAAGTCCTTACTCAATAGCATCCAACTAGTACATGACAGAGCCAAGATTTTTAACCTGGTTCTCTTTGACTGCATTGCCATTCATATTGGCAAGTGTGGCAAGTGTCACAGTGACATCATAGGCTTAAAGTTTTGTCTTTTTTTTTCCTTTTAGCATTTCAATATAACTGAAGTAAAATAGATTTTTTAGCAGGGCAGTCAGTAGGGTATGAATCTGGCATTATTCTGATTCAGAAAAAAGTCTTACGCAGCTTCACACATAGTGTGAATAATGGCATCAAAAATGTACAACATAAATCTCCCCAATACCTAAGGCTTGGATTAGTATGCTAATGTATAAGCCATTGCAATATTTCACAGCCAGGAATAAATGGCTAAACATAAAAATGTGTATTTAAATGTGGATGGATGTGCCTATAGAGACACCAAAGGCACTATTAATATTATCCACACTTCTTTATACATGGAGGATGGAAGCCCTTTAGAGTCAGAATGAGGTGGGATCATCTCGTTGCTAAACCTCAGGCGTTCGGGTTCTGAGGCCAAATGAAATAGAATCAGAGAGCTGTAAAACGTCTGAAATTGTCATATTACTAAGGGAATGGCTGTGACATTATAGTTACCAGGCATCCAATGGCCACCATCTCAGGGGGGCTCACTGAATGAACCCCAATGTCAAAGGAAGCGCAGAAGAAACATCAGAAAAGTAGCATGCAAGATATTGTCATGTTTAGCCCTCAGAGAAATCACTTTGGAAAAAGGACGTATGAGCGATCTTACCACAGGAAGGCTTGAGAGTCTCAGAAGCTCTGTAGAGATGGGCAAGACTTTAGGTAAGAGAGCTGTTTTAGACCACATTTGGCTTGGCCCTGTACCCATATTTCTTTGGAGACAAACAAGAAACAGAAACAAATGCCCCAAAATATGGTTCCAATATGAATTGAGTCCTTTGAAATCTTTTATTTTTTTTTAATTTAAATTTAAACTTAATTTTTGAGTTTACCTTGTTGGCACATGGGTGCTCGCTAGTCTCGATTAAGTCTATGCCTCACTTCTTGGCATAATATTTTCAATGTATAAAATAACATATACAGGATTTTAAAGGTTAGCAATTATATTCCATAGTTATCAAAATAGCCTAAGAAGTTTATGACATAGTAAGGAATGTGATTTCTTCTTAGAATAATTAACAAGATTCTGGCAGTGATTGTAATATTTATTCTAATTTCATTATCATGGTGAAAGTAAATGATATCTGATGCCCCTGTGAAAACCACATTTTGATATGAAAGTATCATGTTCTGTTGATGATAAGTCATAGGTATTGCCAATACTACTGTGATTTGTGACCAACATTGATAATTAAAAAATGTTAATTTCTCTTTGCATTTTGTCAGATGTTAATTCTTTCTATTCAGATTCTTCTTGGATCTCTTGAAATCTGTTAGCATAAATCCCAAATTAAGAATTTCTGCTCAATTTTCAATTACAAAACATATCCAAGTTACCTTTGGGTCAATAATATTAGCAATTGCTATAAATTTTGTACTTTGGCAACTACAGATGATAGGTTTATTTGCTGGGTCAAAGATTATGGTTCAGAAATGCTTGTGTTTTATTGTTCTCTTTCAACAAACTGAAGTATCTTAGATTGGTATTTTTCACATGGGGGGAATTTGGTGTGGATCCTGAAGTTCACCTCACTGGTGAAACATTCTAACCTAAAACAGTTGATTCCATAAAGGATTAATAGTGACTTAACATGGACCTTCCACTCTGAAGTCCAATACTCTTTTTTTTTTTTTTTAAGATTTATTTATTTATACATACAAGCTGGGGGAGAGGCCAGAGGCGCGGGGCGGCAAGAGGGTTTACTAGAGACAGAGTAGGGAGAAGAACAGGCAGATCAGAAATACACTGCTGAGGGGAGCAGCGGGTGAGGCAGCAGAGGTCTGCCGCACCATGTGGGATTCTCCCCGGCTGGGCATTGAACTCGCATTGCACGCTGCCAACAGCTCCACAGCGCAGCGCCCAACCTCTGCGCCACCAGGGAGGTCCCAATACTCTTTTTCTAAGAAGAGTGCCTATTATTTGTAATGCTCCATCCCCCATGCTTTTCCCACTCAGTGATTCTCCACCATGGCCCCAACTCCTCATTCGCCCCGAGTTACACAATGGTAATTTTTATGCATTTTTTAAGACTCGCTGTCATCTCCAACTTCTCCTCATCTTTCCCTCCAGGATGGGTTTCTTGCCGTTTTCATATTGAGTTTTGTCAAATGTTGTGTGTGCCTCTGTCATGATATTGACTAAACTACTTTGTAATGATTTGACTGTGCTTATTTCCGGTTTTAGACTATGAACTGCTTATAAGCAGGGTAAGTGTAACACCGATGTTTTAGTTTGAATCTCAGCACAGTGATTAGCACAAGAAGATTTCTCAATAAATATTCATGAAATAAACGAGCAAAATTATGATCCACTTTCAGGCTACAAGGATTTATAATTCATGCACTTCCTTCCCGGCTTAGGCAATTACTGAGAAGTAAACTCCATGTGTGTTCGTCTTTGTGTGTACACAAAAGTAAGAACAACAACGACTGGTATAAGTTCCCAGTTGCCAAATACTAAATAAATAAAATAATAAACTAAATGAATCTTTATTTGAACAAGCATTCAGACAAGTAAGATATTAATTGAATTGGGCATATAGCATAAAGCACCCTCTAGAAGAAGACTGAGATGAACATAGGAATGTGGAAAGAGTTAGACAGCACGAGTGGAATGAGAATGGATCCATGATAGTTCTCACTGGGTTTGTCTTTTCCAGCTTGAGGACGTCTAGTTCTTTTAACTGTATTTTATATGGTATGATTTTGGGGCCTGCTTTTCCTAGTGGTTTTTCTCTATGCATTCTATTTTCTGTTATTTTGTGTAAAGATAGGTATCAGGAACAGGATGCAATAATTTAGACAAGCTCTAACCAGGAAATATCATGGTTCCATTATATCTCTTGAGTTGAACACTGTATTTATTGTATCATCATCTCTAATCACCTTTGATTCCTTGATATCTATGACACATTACAGGAAAAAGAATAGGAAGTTACCTTAAACCTCAGGATATTTTTTTATACGATCTGTCATTTATAATTTTTCTGAGAAGCAACTAGAATGGATGGTGCTCAATTTAGGAATCCTTTAATAAAGCCAAACAGATCTATTTTTTAAAATAATTTTTCTTTATTCATTTATCAAGCCATTTGTGTATATATATATTAATTTAATATAGACATTAGAATATTGCTATGTACTAGCTATCATTCAACAGATTATTAAAATCCAAACATGGGTATTTTCACTGTCAATATAAAAATTGTTGAATGTAATGAAAAATTTAAGGGATCATATAGTGACGAAGAACCACTTCATCCAACCTAGATTTTACGATTAACATTTGCCTGTATTTCCTTTATTACATATCTATCTTCCTATCCATCCCTCTGTTTACCCATTTTTAGATAAAATGAGAGATGTATACATCTCAAAGACATGCATAACTACTATTAGCATATATGCTATATACTGATTTGCTTGAACATTTTATAAGAGATCCATGCCAAACCTTCATAGTACAATTTTCTATGCTAACAAAAAGGTGCCCGATTCAGTTATGCTTTTAACCCTATTCAAGTCAGGTAAATTACTGTGGCAATTATTTGCACTTAGATTTTCTGAAATTGAAAGGTACCAATGTATTTTTTCCTTGAATTGCTACTTCCAGACTTTGAGGAATAGCTTTATAATATGACGCTAATCTGCCTGAAACCCTATCAAGATTTAGAACCTCATAACCCCAGAAACTTTCCTGATGCCCTTATTCACATAAATTTTAATTTTTCCCAAACAAGTTTCAATTAGTTTGTTATGTTCCAATATTTTAGCCTCTTCATATAATTTTGAATTTGTAATTTACATTGTGTCTGTATCATCCATACCATTAACATATGTTTTCTATGTGTACAGCAAAAGTTGTTGATTGAAAACAGAAATAGTCAAAGTTAATTAGTTAAAACAAAAAGCCATAGGATAGCTGACTAGCAATTTCCCTTTGGTTGGGACTTATTCATTATTTGTGATCCAACTGTACTATCGTTTGCAATAGCCAAATTGGTGCCAAAGGAGACTTCTTAAGGAATTACATTTACTTAATATACTGATTGATTATCAGAATACTCTGATACCATACTTATTCTTTAGGCATTATATATATATATATATATATATATATATATATGTATATATATGCATATATACATATATATAATAAGTATAAAAATATATATCTGAATGCTCAGATATGAACACTGTGTCCTAATTGTAATTCTGTATATTTTGTAGAATTATAAAGTGTCAGACTTGGAAATAAATTAACACTTCATCTGGCCCATTGCTCTAACAGAAGTTTTAAATATTAATTTCAAGCATCAGAATATGTAATCTCGTTTTTCCATCTTGTACTTTTCCAGAAATGAGACTTATGTTCTTTAAAGAAAGCTCATTTCAGTGAATCACACTGATGGATACTTGATTATAAGATTTTATTTTCGCTGTCACATATCACAAAGACTTGATGTACATACAAGTTTAATATAGGTATCACTATTTATACCTAAAATGTAGGTTCTAAAATTTAAGTAATTATATTCTTAAAAACAGGATTATTCTTACAGAATAATCTTGTGACTTCTTGTAAGCCAGTTGTTGAGAAGTTTGTGCCAGTTGTTGAGAAGTTAGTGTGAAATACTGCATTTTTAAATTACTGAACAGTTATAATAGTTACTAAGATGTTATATCTTGTACCTTTTTAATATGCTTATATTTCCTTAAAATTTTTCACTCCAATTTTAAATGAGACTTTTATCCTATTCGACCCAGGCTCAGGGTTTAGTATATTTTTTTATGCCATTCACAAGTAAAAATATTTAAAAACTAGAAAAACTGCTAATTTGCATCATATTATAAAGCTATCTTTTAAGGTCAATTAGTAGCATTTTATCATTTTAAATATACCAGTGAAATCCCAGGGAAAAATACATGGGTACTTATTATTATTAGAAGATCTAAATATAAATAAATATCATGGCAAGTTTTCCATTGCTTTATTTGCCTGATTTGAATAGGGCCACATATGTATTTGAGATAAGAGGTCATTTTGTTTAGTATAGGAAACAGAAATATAAAGGTTTGACATAGATGTCTTATAAAGTGATTCAAATAAGAGATTTATCATTTAACCCCAACCCAGTAATTTGTAATACCAAAAAAAAAAAAAAAGGCTTATTGCTATTGCATTTAAACAGTGCATACTTTTCAAAAACAATGAAACACACTGCCACTCCATCAGTTTTGTGGATAAAGTTATGGCATGGGTATGAAAGGTATCACTTGAATAGACTGAAACAAACCTAAGACTGCATTAGACCACAGTTGAAAGTCAATATGTTCAATTTGTTGTAGCCTGCAGCCCAACAGCTTGATCTTTTGTCACTATGTGCACTAAAAGAGATCATATATCTCTTTTGCACTTATGTCAGGAAAAGCACCACAACCTACTTATCATACTTGCAAAACACTTAAGAAAACAAGGCAAATTCCCCCAAAGTAATTCAGCTTTTGGTAAGGGTTTTATTATCGCAATCAATTACAATGTTGTCAAACCTGACAAATTGAAATTCCTAAACAACTGGCTCATAACTGGGTCTCTTAAAGCAAGGAGGATAATGCACTACTAATCCTGTTGATTTTCATATACAGATTGAAGAATCATTTCCCCAGTGGTTAAATACACTGTAACATATATGCAATGGACTGATGTTAAAGCTCACTTAAACTAACACAGGATAGCAGGAAAAAAAAGATACTGATTTAAAATAAAACTATTCCAATGGGAAGTATTCAATGTTTTTAATAATGGCTCATTAGGATATAATTTTGTGCTATTTTCTTTTGTGCTATTAGTGTGTTTGTGTTATCTGGATAGAGTCATTGGTGATTATAATCGTTGTAAAGGGTCATAACACCATATAGGATATATGAACATCATATATGAACATCAAGGCCTATAGGAACATCAAAGAATCTTTTCCAGTACATTCTGAGCATTAAATATTTCAGACTTATGTGTGACTTCAGATCTTATTTTGTTCTTATTTTGTTATTAGTACTCAATGAAGTAGTCCTCAATGAAGCAGCATCTCCTATATTTTACAGTAACCTAATCATTCTACTATTAATATCGACTCTAAATCTTAAGGTAATATTTTACTTTTATTCTGTCTCCATTCCTTTAGCATTTGCCTATCGCATACTCTTGAATTTATCTAGTAAATAGTGATGATTTTCACTGATATTTGCAATTCTTCTCAAGGAAGGTAGTGTCCACCTCTCTGGGCTTCTGCAGCAAGATGGTCCATAAATGCTTGGGCCTATGTAGCTTGAACAGAAATATCATGTGCTGCATGTGTATGGTACCTAGAGGTGCAGCATTCAACTAAGGACAACCAACAGGGATAGAGATCTAAAGTGCACACATGACGGAGCAGAAATGAATGGCTAGCCAGGTAACAACTAAGATCCTTGATTGCTCCCTTCTCTGTACATCTTAGATGGCCTATTGCAGGATGTTTTGCTGAGTACGGCCATCTACCCATTACTTATTTCAGATGGGAGTGATGCTTTCTTTGCTGAATACTTTCCTCTCTGATACATGAATTAAGTTGTACCTACTTCCATCGGGCCTGGTTGTGGACTCAGAAGGAGATGTCTTTTTGTCATTCTTTAGCCTTCTTATGTCCAAAATAGAAAAATGTTATTTCATTGGGTAGTAAATCTTTTTTTTTTTTTAAAGATTTATTTATTTATACATACAAGCTGGGTTACAGACCAGAGGTTTGGGACGGCGAGAGGGTTCACCAGAGACAGAGTGGGGAGCAGAACAGGCAGATCAGAAATACACTGCTGAGGGGAGCAGCGGGCGAGGCAGGAGAGGTCTGCTGCGCCATGTGGGATTCTCCCCGGCTGGGCGTCGAACTCGCATCGCGCGCTGCCGACAGCTCCACAGCGCAGAGCTTAACTGCTGCGCCACCAGGGAGGCCCTGGGTAGTAAATCTTAGAGTCACATTTGACTCCCAAACAACCATTTACATATTTTTTTCTTCTTTTAATTTCTTGCTATACTGTGGTAGAATTAGAATGCTTTTTTACCTAAAAGAGATCAGAGAAAGAATCATAGTGAGAAATACTTTGTGAGAAGTGTTTTATATAACAGATGCAAATATATTCTGAATACATATTCTATTTCAGTTTTATGAACTAAGTCTCTTCCTATTAAAGTACTACATCTTTAAATATTCTCCATTTACCTCCATCCCCAAACCTTGAGCATAGTTTACCTTTTATCTTCCAAACAGAATGTAAGGTTATATTTTGCTAATGAAGATCAAGTTGGCTGGAATTATACTCATTTATTCCATTGAGACTGTGAAACAAAAATAAAGGCAAACTCTGCCCTACTTAGGTAACAATGAAACCAGAGTTGAAATAGTTATTCATGGAATGAAGAAATCACCTGCAAGACAATTTGTCAAAGCAGTGTGATTTTGAGTTAGAGAAAATATTCAACTAACATGAATTCTAGATGACAAGAACTTAAAAGAAGTATAGAGGAGTTCATTTTAGAAGCAGAAAGCATCTTCATCTATTGCACGCTAATGTTTTGTTGTGACTGCAGCTGATAAGGTTATCAGAAGAGCAAGAATGAAGGGTTGATGTTTTCTTAGGTCTATCTACATTACCATTTGTCTATGTACTTTACGTAAGACTCCAAAGGGAAATAAAATATAGCCATCATTAAAAACCTCTTTCTACATAATAAGCACATGCTGAAGGGTTATCATCAGATACAGGGTGTAATTGGGTAGATGTTTCAGTGTCTCATGTGCCTCCTCAAGGTTATGAACAAATGATACATATGAAATATGGACCTAGGAGTGTTTACTGAGACATTCGTTGCCAAAACACTCCATGTCAGTAACTACAAATATGTGGCATAACATTCTTTTTCTAATTGCATTAGGCACTTCAGTAAGAAGGCCTTGAGTAAAACAATGAAGCAACATCACACCACGTTCAAAATCCTGCTAATGTAAACAGGTTGGGCTTCTATAGCTTGAATAATCATAGTATAACAATTCATCTCATATCATATAAGACCAATCTCCAAGCAATTCATCTCATCCTTTCAAAGAGGTTACGGCTTTTTTAATCTTCTTATTCTTTCTTTGAAAAGAGGACACATAGAATCATATTTAGAGCCTTTGCCTTTGTATTTACCACATTTTCCTCAGGATAAAGGTGTCTGGCAGTTGGGAAACTCATGGAAACGGACTGCTCTTGAAGAGAATTCACAGTTTAAATTTCTCAAGGGAGAAAGAAGGAATGGACGTTCATAGGAAGATTTTAAGAGGAATGATGTGTTCTCAAAGTGCTGAAGGTGATGGCAGCACCTAGCAGATTGAACTGATAGATTAAAGAAAGACAATTATAGCACTCCACAGGGATGATAATGAATGCAAGAGCAAGGTTACTAATATTCTCATGAATATGGGCTCACCTGATATGTTACGTCTTAATAGAAGGATTAAAAACAACAGATGTTAAATTTAAGAAAATTATTCTAGTGACATTCAGGGCAAACAAGTCAATTGTTTTTACTAAAAAATGTTTCTTCATCTTTAAACCAAAAGCATACATTCAAGGTGAAGGAGAAATTTCTTTAAAAATATCCTGAATATAATCCAACCTAAACAAAAATTTGTTATAAGTACATTATCTATCAATGCGGTATACATTTTTAAAATTATTGATTCCTTACATTTCTTCTGGGGAAAAAATCAAAGCATAATTAGAGATTAGAACTGGGGGAAAATAAAGAAAAGTGTGTTCTTTCATAAAATTAAATACATTGTTTTGAAAATCGCTTAGGGCAAAATCAAAGGAACTGAGATTTCTTGAAACTACCTTCAGGCTAAGTCAGGGTTGGGAGCCAGATGTTATGATGACAAGTAGCTAAAATTGAAGATTCAGGGCACCTGGTCTCTGGCTGTTGCTCCATCTTTATTAACCATATACTTGGGGATTATTTCCTTAACTCCTTGAGTCTCTGTTTCCTGTTTCAAAATGAGAACACTGAACACTGTTATTCACCAAAGTTGATGAAAGAACTAAGTGAGATACTAGACATAATACACTTTGCTGAATTCTAGAAGAGCTTATGAAATGCCATTATTGTGGTGTGTTTGCTATGATACAGTCACAATGGATAGGGCAAAAGCTTTATTTGAATATTTCATTTAGATATTATTCTCTTAATAGGGAAATAGACAGATGATGTGAATTCTCCCCACACTTTAAATGCAAACTGTTATGTTGTTGGAATGACACCAGTGACTAAAATATATGTAAGCCCAGATGATGCCTTTCAGCAGGTCTTAGGCCTGCTCTTTGGAACACAATACATTTGGTTTCTTCTCTATTTGCTACTATTCCTTATTTTTGAAACCTGGTCTTTCCTCTTCAATTTTCCTCTTTTTATTAAAATCAATAAATTTTCTTTCTAATTTTTCTAGATTTACACTATGCAACATGACATGTGGCATCTGAAATGTAGCTAGTTCCCTTTGAGACATCCTGTAATATCACAAACATACTGAATTTCAGTTTTATCATGAAAAACAGTGTAAAATTTTAGACTTAGCATGGAAAACAGATTGTAAAACGCTCAATACCTTTTAAATACTGCTTTCCTATTGAAATATATATATATATATATTAGATATATTGTGTTAGATGAAACTATTATTAAAATTAATTTCACCTGTCTCATTTTACTTTTTGATGTAGCTACTAAAAAACTTAGAATTAGATATGCGTCCATGTGTGTGGCTTTCTTATATTTCTATTTCATTAGTTCTACTTAAGAAAGAACTCTTGGAGAATTGATTAAAGGAAGAGCATATCAGCAAAATAAATTATATCGATGTAAAAGATTAATGCTGCTTCATTTTTGAGAGAAATACTGTTCATTTGATATATGTTTGTTACTATTTCTTACATGGCACATACTCTAGCTCAGACATTCTTCAACATATATATTCAGAACTAATATGAGTTATGTGTTAAACAAGAGTTGTTTGGTCATATATGAAGCCTGTAATTCATCCTCCTGCCCATCTTACCAAAGGGACAACAAGCTGTCAGTCTGCTGTCACAATTGTTTAAAAACTAGAAAATTAGAAAACTTATCCTTACCCCTGAAAAGTCCCTTTGAGTGCCAGTTGAAATTTATTTGACTGAAAGTGTATTTTTCTATGCTTTAAATTATAGGTAGAGCATAACAACAGGAAAAATGATCCCTTTTTCATTAATCTCTGAAGAAAAACCACATATTTTAAAGAAGAAAATATTTCAAAGCCTAGAAACATTTAAACTAATCTCATTACTTCTCTTCTAGACAGCTCTCTACTATATGGCTGAAGAGCATTTCACAGAAATTAAAGGGAGGAAGGCTACCATATAGAACTGTTAAAGGCATTCACTTTAATTTAGTTTAGTTCTGGTTTTTATAAGGCTATAAAGTGCACATGACCCATGTTTGGTAAATTTTGTTCCCAGTGTCGTTCCCTAAAGTGCAGCAGCGTCTTCAGCTCAGCATCTATATTTACTTGATTTTATTGTGGGGCTCTAAAATTTCTTCTAGCCTGAACTCCTGAAATAAATATATATTTTTTGTGCTTCTTGAAAGTCCAAATGGGCACAGTTTTTTCTAGTTTAGAGCATTTTATCCTGAATAGCTACAATAAATCTTTTCAGCTAAGTGTTAATCAACAAATATTTCTTAGACACACATGTATGCATTAAATAGCAATTTCTTCAAAGAAATTGTTAAATTGAAATTGAAAATGTATCATTTAAGATAGTATAGAACCAGTTTTCTAAGTCAAAATGATTGACATTTTGAGCCTGATAATTCTTAATTCTGGAACATCCTTTGCATTGTAGGCTGTTTAGCAGCCTACAAATATATTATTCGTTACTATTTCTTAAGTGGTAAATACTCTAACTCACACATTCTTCATAATATATATTCATGAACTAGTTGAACACATGATAAACTAGAGTTGTTTGGTCCTAAGTGAAACTAGAGCCTCTTCCTACTACATGATGATAACATCTGTACCTCAATTGAGACAACCAAAAAAAATGTATCCAAATGGTGCCAAATGTCTGCTGAGAAGCGAATTCTCTCCTGATTGAGAGCTGCTCATAAAGATTTTGCTGTGGTCAAAAATAGCACATCAAAACTCAAATAATGTATACTATGAAATTTTACTCCTCATTTTCAAACTAAGTTCAATGTAGGAACTCTGGGCTAATGATATCACTCAGTCATTGATGCTGATTGTAATTATTTCCACAAAAACTGAGGCAAGAAAATTGGAAAATTGCTCTTTGGCATTTCCTTAGAGTTCTACCAAGAATTTACTTCCTGCTCCCTTTTCCTTGATCCATACAAAATATCTGGGCATCCCTAATGTCAAAGAAACAGGCAGGTTCAAGTTTTCTGTGAACTTTATAAGAGGTGAAATGCAGTATTCCTAAATAGACCTAATGGCCTTTCCAGAAGTTTAGGAAAGAGGATAAAGAAGTGAAATCTGTAGAGAACATGGAAGAAAAAGGCTTGTTTGGAAAAAAAAGATGACTCTGGTGGCAGAAGGGTAATTCTAGGGAAAAGAAAGTATGAGCAGTGATTAATGACGAATAGCAGTCTTACAGATAACGACTTATGGAAGCCCTTTCCTATAAAAATAGGTGTTTAAATAATTCTTCAAAGGATCTGAGTGTAAGATGTTAAGACTCTAAAGTTGTTATTTTAAATGTATTTGATTATATGTGTGAATGTGTGTGTGTTCATATATACATATATATGTTTTGTGTATTTCACCAATTATTATAGAAGTCAGTTATTTGATAATTGCTAAGTGACAGTTATTGCAAATGATAGACTTTCTGTGTTTATTCATTTTAAATCTTCGTAACACTATATCATTAACATTATTGATACCCTATTTTTTTAATCTTAGGAAACTGAAGAAAAGTAATCTGCCACAATCAATTTATGTGTGAAATACTGGGTCTTAAATTCAGGGTTTTTCTGATTTCAAAGTGTATGCCCTAAAAATTAACTATGTCGTCCATTGCAAATTATATGAGCAACTTAATATGGCATCAATTCTAAGTAGCATATTTTTCTTCCTTTGTTGTGTCTCTCATATCTGCAAACATTTAACAATCAATGTTGTGTCATAGTTTAATTGGCTTCTATTTTCATTGTCCCAATGGTACACGAAATATTGGTATGTTTTTTAATCAATGACATCTTAGAATCAATAAGTCTTTTAGGACAGAGTCATCCATTAAGGAAGAGTCAAAGTCCTTATCCATTGTAGAAGCCATTAACATTTAATATGAAACTTCAGAGCAAGTCTTCCTGATTTTTTGTTAACTCAAAGAGCTGTTAATCAATGCCAATTACCAGAAGGTTCTGATCTCTTCGGCAGAGATACTCATTCTTCTATTTTTCAGATCCATCTTTATTTTTAATTCAGGCCCTTCCAAGAGCAGGTATATACCTCTCCCTCCCTTTGCCCCCACCCAACACACAAACTACAGTGTTTAAAAAAGGGGAAATACCCAACAGGAGAAATGGAAATGAAGAATAAATGGTCAATAGCTTAGAGTAAAATATCCCTGATTGTGTATGTGGAAAGATACTTTCAGCAAGATGAGATTTGGAGCTTGGTATTATTTACTTTCTGTTTGGGCAAGTAAGCACACTTTCTTTCTTTAGTAAGTGGACCCAGTTTTAGTTCTGGGTTAACTAGTTCTCTCCCACTGTAGCTCCAGTGTTTGTGCTTTAAGTAAAGTTGACGCCACTATCATCTATGAGACAGGTTATCTCAACTAAATGTTTAATATATTCTATGTCCATGGTCACAGTAATCAGGTAAACCCATTCCAATTAGTCTATCCAGAGTTAACATAGGGCCTTTGTTTATGTAACTAGGGTATGTTTAAACATAAGATATAAAATTCAGAGATCCTGAAGCCATATTTTTAAATTAATGTATTTTTATTTATGTCTTTTACATTATTGTGTATTCCCCATGGGTTACCCACCACCAACTCACCTGTGAACCATCGTCACAGTCCCTTGTGCTCTTTTCTCCTCCATTTTGAACACTTATCCTCCCCCTCCCTTGTTGAATGTCTCTCATTTATGGTTGCCTGCTAATCTTTGTCGTTGCTGTTATTTTCTTCTCCTGATCTCTTATTTGGTTCCCCTATATTCCTCCTATAAGTGAAATCATTTGATATATTTCTTTTCCTTCTGGCTTATTTTGCTGAGCATGATCCCTTCTAGCTCCATCCATGTTGCTGCTAATGACATGAGTTAATCTTTTTGATAGCTGAATAGTATTCCATTGTGTATATGAACCATGTCTTCTTGATCCAGGACTCGTATGTTTATTGCAGCACTGTTTACAATAGCTAAGACATAGAAACAACCCAGATGAAGCCATGCTTTTACTTCCCTAAAAAGAGAGACCTCCCAAAGATCAAAAAGACAAGAGCTGGAAAGAGAGGAACCAAATCTAGGGGGAATCTGTTGATCTGTCATAAGTCACATTAGAAACCAGTGTTTTCTCTGGCTTTTCAGGTCAGTGAATAAATTCCCTCTTTTGTTATATTTTTGTAACTGACAACTGAAAATGACCTAACTGATATAATCACTACTGGCTTTATTTATGAAAACAGTTTCCAGGGTACAAGAAGAAACTCTGCAGAAAAATTATCAATAGGTTTGCAAAAAAATAAAAAAAAGCCCTAACCATAGAAACTATTGAGGACAAATGATGTTATTTATATAGGATAGGGAAATTATCTTTGGTCAATATGGAATACAAAGAAACAAAACTAAGGGTCAGGTAAATGCAAACCAACAACAAACCCTAGAAAACTGTAAAAAAAAATCTTTAGTATATTTTTCTCAAAATTAATTTTCACATGTTCAAAATTTACAAGAACACTATTACTCATTAATTCAGATAAGGAATGAAAAGTAATCATGGCTGTGTGCTTATCAACAAAAGAATAGATGTGATTAAATAATTACAAAGGCACTTCAGAATATAAAGATGGATGCATATATTTATATCATTGTGTATGCAAAAATAAACCTTAAAGTAAGATAAATAAAAATAACATTTTCAGGGTGATTTTGTTTGATATCAAAAGTAAAATGAATGGCAGTACAACTATACAATAATTAGATACATTTGTTGGAAAGCCAATGGAAATGTTTGTGCTTATAAAGAGTGAGGGAAGAATAAAGAGAGAGAGAGACAGAGGAGAGATATGGAACCTAAAAGTGGATGTTTTAACTGAATCAGTTTTACTGTCATATTAACAGAGTCTACTGAAGACATTGGTTCTCCCTGCTGATAGTCTTGCTGCCATTCTCTTCAGATCCCTTGAAAACACAGGGCCCACATGCTTATCTTCTTTCTGTATTTGTTTATTCATTTTATATATGGATTCATTGCGGTTTATAGTGCCTTTTATGCTGTCAAACTATTTCTATCTGCTACCTAATTGCCACTGATTTTTCATTCTATTTCATCAATCATTCTTTTACAGATATTATGAGTTTTGGGACAACTCGAATTTTTAACACCCAGAATGATTGTTCTTTGTGGCAAGTGTAAGTTCTCATCTTTTATCAACTCCTAGAAATCAAAGTGTTGGCCAGCACAAAATAAATGGCAGAAAGGAATACCCCTGTGGCATAAAAGCACTCATAGCAGGTCATTCTCATATCACATTTGTATGCTAAACAGCTCATTCATTGAGGATGTTTGTAGAATGATGCATTAAGGCTCCTTAGCAGAAAATTTACTGCCTAATCTGCCATTCTAGTTTTGCTATCATTAGATGGCAGGGTATGCTGGTCCCCACAGCTTGGGGATATGTACATAATAGATACACGCAAATGCAAATATTTTAGAAAACTCATCAGAGATAGTGGCATTGTAATGAATCAGAACTGAGCGAGGTAATATTAAATGCAATGTATATGTATGTGTGTGTGTGTGTGTATATTTATATATATATATATATATATTTAAAAAACATATATCCTAAGTTGTCAAAAATATAGACTGACTAATAAGATAATGGGGTCTCTTTTACTTTTGTGAAGTATCAAAAACATAATTTAGTTAGCTGATGTACATAGAGCGAACTTTTTATTTTAGGACTACATTTCATTGTATTCTTGGGTGGAGGCAGATATGTCTGATTTCAGGATCTATAGTTATACTGGTACAGCTATACTTCTGAGGAGATTGTGGATGTCAAAGGTAGATTTTAATTCAGTTCACAAATACTTTTCCTTTGTAAATTTGGTATAGAAGCTCAGTTTAAGAAATAGATATTTGAGATATTTTGTAAGCATTAAGTTCCTCTTCAGTAGGACATATGTAAATTACAGACAAATTTTATCATGTGGACTATATAATTTACAAAGAAAAAAACCTAAAAAAATTGAAGAATGGTTTTTATTAATTGCTTGCCACATTTCTGGAATTGTCTGGTTGCTCTATAAAGATGATCTGTGTAAAGCCTCATAATAGCTTTGCAGGCTATATATCATTGTCCACATTACAGATGAGGCTGTTGAAGCTCCAACAGGGTGCGTTTATAGCAACTTAAATATCTTCAAGTAAGTCTGCCTTCAGAATCTATTATTCTTCAAGTTCTACCATGTTGCTGATAAACATCCAATTCCTAGCTTTCCTTCACAAGGCTCTACAAAGATGCCAAAAGAGAAAGTTATTTAACCTTGATAAGAAGGAAGGAATTTGAAGAAGAAAAAGTGTTTTCTTTTAAAATAAGATTTCAATATCCAATTCCCTGTGGCCCCAAAGACCGATGAGCTGTACTAAGTTATTACACACCCTAGCAATTCTAATATGCCTGCTTCTGCCTCAGTAGAAACACATGAGTTGATCAATCCCAATTGTAACTACATCTGGGAAAAGGGATTAGAGAGACAAATATACTCAGCTGTTTTGTTCCCATGAGTACAACATGAGATTAATCACTGGACCAATCTTCCGCTTGCTCTAGTATTATTGATCAACGCGAATCCTTAGCTAAATCTGGCACATACCAGTCCTAATAGACGCGTATTTATAAGAGAATGAAATGTTTTCTTCAAGCACTGATTTGATCTCTTAATGCAAAAATTACCAGTAGTGATTGTAAATCTTGGCTATAGTGATTAGTTGTGAAATAACCTGACCCATGCCATCCGTCATCACTGCATTTTAATTTTAATTATGCTTGGTTGTGAACTCTATTCGGTTCTTCAGGGCACAACTAATTTTTAGATTTATGATGACATGTCCACAGTTTCTTACAACCTATACTATTGACTAGTTTTCATATATTAAGAGAAATCCATATGGGTTTGCTGCTTTGACAAACATGGCTGAGAATAACTGCTATGAGATTGATACATTCAGTTGCTTACCTCAAGTTGAACTTGAAAGGTTATATTAAATGTTGCTCAAATACTTAACACTTTGATGAAACAGATACTGTACACTTTTGGGTAATTTTCACAAATAGAACATCTAGAAAATAAATGGATCTTTACTGCTTTACATAAAATGTCCAACATTTCTTTCCCTGTTGTAAATATCCTCTAGAGTCAGTGTGTTCAGTGCATGTTTCAGTATACCAGTATGTGACTTATCATTATTATTATTATTTGTTATGATGCATGAGATTATACAGATAAACATATTTTAAATACATGATCCAAAAATTTAGATTTTCATGTTTTTTAATATTTTTTATAAATTGAGTTATAATTTAAGTTATAGATCTTTAAGAGGTTAGAATAAATTCCAACAAATTTTATTTAACTGCCGATTATTTTCCCAGAGGAAGTCACAGATTGGTTTTCCATGGTACACAGTTTGGGACGTACTTCTCTAGACCATACTGTCTCTTCAACACATTGCCTTAAGTCTCTAACTTGAAAATACTTGGATGAGCGAATAAAAATATTCTAAATAGAAAAAATAAGGCCAACATGTTAAAAAGGTGTCTTAGAAATAAGTATATGAATGGCTTTTGTTTTCATATCACATGACTGTGTAGCAGATAACCTAACCACTAACAAATGCAACCAATTATTGAACATCTAGGCTATTTTAGGCAACATGCCGGAAACAAATTTTATAAATATGTTCTTTACTGGACTACATGCTCAGGGTGAACATTTGAAAAATTTGTGCAAAGGTGTGAAGGAAAAAGGAGGAAAATATCATTTGTAACATTCACTTTTATATTTTCTTCAAGTTTATTTTTAATGCAAAGATGTTAAGCATATTTGCCTTCAAGGTCAAATGGTGCTGTTTGATTGTTAGGGATGATCAGCCATTGTGGTACAGCCAATGCAAGTGTGCTACATAGATCAGTTAATAGGGAGGTATCAGTGGGATCAGAAAGCCACATTTTGTGTTAGATTTCAAAGTGTAGATAATATGGCACACATTTTTATTTGTATAAATAAAATTTAAATTATTTAAATAAGATGATATTAGGAAAGATCTCTGACTAGCCTACGTAAAATGTTCACAGATTATACTGTCCAGTCAAAAATCAAAACAATGAATTTTTCCTCATGGTCTATCTTTGTTAATTCCCATTTTAAAACAATGTTTAATGAATATTCTTTAGGGGGGCCTCCCTGGCAGTGTAGGGGTTAATTTAAGCCTCAGTGCTATCATACTACCAACACTGAGGCCTGAGTTCAATCCCTGACCAGGGAGCTAACCCACATGGCGCAGCAGACCTCTCCTGTCTCATCCACTGCTCCCCTCAGCAGTGTATTTCAGTAGATCTGCCTGTTCTGCTCTCCACTCTGTCTCTGGTGAATCCTCTCACTCCCTGCACTTCTGGCTTCTGGACTACACCCTGTTCTATGCATAAATAAATAAACAAATCTTAAAAAAAAAACAAAATGACCAAACCAAAACAAACAAACAAACAAACAAAAAACCAAATGTTCTTTAGTCAAGGTCTTAATCACTTTGTCTCCAAAATGTTTTGACATTTTCCTAATCATGAGCAATTGTTGCAATAATCTAATACTAAATAAAAGAACTCCCTTGTATTGAGATAATGATTTTTAAGAGTTTTTCTCCACCCCTTAAGTAAACAGTGTGTTCTTTTCTTGTTTTTCATGATAATTTGTCTTACTGATCTTAAAAGTCCTTGTTGAGTGCTTATCAAGTTGTTCCCATTTTAAAAGATCTGATTTTTAAAAGCTGATTGTATCTTTTTCCTTCTGAAGTCCTTATAAATTGTAGTCATAAACCCAGGCCTACCATATTAAACATAAAGACTCAATTAAGATAAACTCTTCTAAAAGCCATTCTGCCAAATAATTAAGATTGAATACTGTTTAGTGTCATATAAGAGATATATTTTGATAATTTTGGTGCTGAATTGAGATCTTCCAAAGTCAAAAATATTTTCATTGTCCTTTATGAGTCATTGCCAACAATGTGTCTTCTTTAACAAAGAAAACTGGGCTAAAGTAAGATTAATTCATGTACCGTCACTGTACCAGAATAACAGTCTTCTTTATCTCAGCAATATGTCCATTTAATTATCCAGAAAAATGGCATATCCAGTCATGATTTGGCCTACATAGTTCAAAATGAAGATGTGTGTAGAAGCTTCAGTAATAGATTATTTCTAATGTGACCAGCTACACTGTCACTGAGTGAACATATTTAACAGGCATATTCTTGCAACTGAATCACATATAATTACTGGAGCTGTGTGGGGTTGGAGGTGGGTTGGGGCAGTGGGGGACATTTAAAGCACCCGGGTGAACTTCAGCAAATCTCAGCTTTTTATTGGCTAGCTCCAGTGGTTCATTATGTCTGGCCTTAGAAAGTAAATCTCTATGTGAGTTGCAAAGACACAACATTTCCATTTAATACCTAGAGCCTCAGAAAGGACTACTGCAGGGGTTTGCTGAAACATGCAACTTCTTTCTTTCAGATTTGTGGATGACTTTTCCTTCCTGGAAACAAGGCTTGTAAAAGTCCAGGTCTACTAGGTTGGAGTCATTCCAGAAAAATTACAAATATCATAGTTTCTAATGGGTGTTGATATCATGACTTTGAAGATATCCAGTTGAATCCATTGTGTCTGCACCAGTTATCAGTTGCTTTAAATCAAGTGTGTAAATCCAAAGGGAATGCTCACAGATGTGCTAATTTGCTAAGATAGCAATTTGAATTTCACAATACAAATGGCAGCTATCTAGACAGCATCATCAACTCTAGGTTTTTTTGGACTCAATTCAAGTATTTTTCATAAAAACAAAACTTATATGTTTCCCATTTTCATTTTATTCTATCAGTGGTGACTGAATTTGCATTTACAGTTGACGCTCACTTTTTCCGGGATCCAGGGCTATGTGAAGGGTACATTTCCCTGCCTCAGTCGTCTTGGTTTGAGACTTTTAATAAGTAAATTTTACCTTTTTCCCGCCACACATTTATAAGTCACTTGCCTGGTTGTGGCAGGCTTTTTATCATATATTCAATCATTCTCAAACTGAACTGGATATTTTGCTTTCATACTTTTGCATTTGTTTTAATAATTTTTTAATAAAATCTGTACCTGGTGCTACATTTCTTTTTAAAAGTCTATATATTTTGGGGGGCTTTTAATATAGATAATTAAATGCATCTGTTATATCCCACTGAAAAGTTGATTTGACTTACCCTTACTAACCAAACATGAAAAACTCAACCTCAGAAATGGCAGCTGTGGAATTCAGCTGTGTTTCCCTCTGTCTCCTTTTCACCTGAAGGGATGAAATATTTAGATAGTTTACCAAATTACATATTGATTTGAGTTATGAGACATTGATCTAGTTTTACTTGTACATATCTTTATTTCCAGAGGTGCTATATTGCTTTCTCAAGTTATATGTTCACCCTCATTTAACACATTGCTCTCTCTGCTGCTGATCACCCAGTTTTCTAGCTGC
Organism: Scalopus aquaticus; assembly: GCA_004024925.1. Lineage (NCBI taxonomy): Eukaryota > Metazoa > Chordata > Mammalia > Eulipotyphla > Talpidae > Scalopus > Scalopus aquaticus. The sequence goes on along the minus strand of PVIJ01002750.1, from coordinate 102,131 downwards.
TACAATTCCTGGAAGATTGTGATTTCCCAGATTACTGTGAGGATGCACTTTTGTTTTTCAGCATAACCTCCAAGGGATTCTTTTATACTTCAGATTCATTAAATATCCTAGTAAGTCAAATGCATGAACAATTAGTCCAGTTTGTGTGAGCTTCCCTGATTATCAAATTCTCTAAGATTTATTGATCTCTAGGGGTGGAAGAAACCTTGATAAAAAATGTTATTCCAAGTCTCTGACCTCTAGCACTTCCCTTACTCTACTTATGTGGTGGAAGAGGAAAGAAGAGAACTTTTGAAGGAAGAATTCAATTTATCTGTTAAGCACTCAATGTACATTTTTCTCATAAAATTCTCATAATTATTCTAGAAAGAAATTATTACTTTCTCCACTAACTAGATGAGCTAATTAAAATCTGGAAAAGTTAACTATCAACCCCAACCTAATAAGAGAGTCAAGACTTAAATATAGGTCTTCTGACTTCAAAGCAAACATATTCTCAGATTAATTTACTTTGAAATTTTTACATTTTGGCTTCTCTTGTGTTCTCATTATGTATATATACATTATTTCTCTCTTTTAGACCATGATTCTCAAAACTGACTCATGGAGCAACAGGATCAAATTCACCTGGGCTAAGTGTTTGGTGTTAATGCTTGATTGCTATCTTAGATTTACTAAATTGTAAAAATCATAGTGAAGTTCAGAATCTACCTCAATTTTTTTATTTTATTTATGCTTAGCGGAGAGCCTTGCAGCAGCTAGCTATTTCACTGTGTTATGGGAAAAGCCTCTGATTTTCTGTTAATTTAACCAAGTAATCATGTTATTTTCTAGCTGTACTAAACTCAATGAATATAGACCTTTGAGTTACAGCGGCCAGGCTTCTCACAGAATTTCATGACAGTATGTTGATCAGTGGATATCCTCTGACAAGGTATAAGTTTGGCAATACAGGATTTCAAGTCTAGTCAATGAATGGGTTTGCAAAAATGTGTAAGTTAAGTAGGCTCCTTTACTACTGCCCAATTCACTCCTATTTGCTTTGATCTTTTCACCTTCAGCCTAAAAAAATTAAACTTCATTTGATATTATTAACACAGTTGGAAAGAGATGGGGTTTTATTAAAAGAAATGGAAAGGATATACCTAAAAATGAAACCTTTGCTTTCAATATAAAAATATGTTTCTTAAGAAATATTTTCTTAATGTCTTTGTAGCTTCAAATTTTCTTTAACTACCAATGGACACTGGAAGTATTCCACTAGTGTCTGGGCTGTTTAGATACCTTGAACCATGGGAATCATTTGGATTTCACTCAAAATACAGAATTAACTAATTCAGTGAAGGCAACCTTAGAGACATCATACATGAAGGGAAAGCTAAAGTTCAAGCACTATACGATTGAAGGGATACTCATTTTTCATTTCTAAAAGGCTTTGTTTAATAGCCAAGGATTCTAGTGCCTATACCTAGCTAGTAAAGATATTATTGAGGTAAGACTTACTCTAGATTCTTCTCATTCTTATGCAGAAACCCAATAAGCTTCTCTAAATGGAAATAATCATTTATTCCATGTTAAGATCCTTTCAATATCTTTGTCTGAATACGTGAAGTTATTATTTGTCAATCATAGAACAGAGTAATGTTTTTTTACATATTTTTGCTATTAAGTTTGCTGTATGTTTTCTACGTATTTTTTGCTATTATAGTTGCTTTTTTGCTATTATATTTGCTCCCTAAGAGAGTAACATTAGTGTATAGCAGAAGCCTTCCTATGTATCATTATCATATCTTTTGGAAAGATCCATGTACTACTTACCACATAGTCTTCTATCATTTTGCTTACCATTTCTTCTTGACATATTTGGAGAATGTATTAAATGCTTTTAATTCCAAAATGCTTATGGCAAGGAATGAACTGAGGTAAAATGGGAATGATTTATGAAATAAAAGAATGAATTTCAAATGTCAAATTAATATGTGCTTATATAATGTCATATTTACCTCATCCTGACTTTATGTTTTTATAAAGGCAAAATCAATTAAATCACCATGATCTGGTTAATTTCAAGTAGTAAATGGATAGATGGATAATTATAGATCTATTTTGAATATCATATTTTCTTTTTTGAAAAGGAATCTCTGAAGAAAAAAAAATAGAATTTCCTGCTTTTCAGCTATTGGTATTTTGGAACTCCTTAACCTGGAATATTTCTTCGTATAATAAAAACTATTTATCCAAGTGTGGATAATCTTAGAACTTGTGTTACATTAAAAAAAAAAAAAATGACCAACCATTTTCTTTACTGTGCTCCACTATGGGAGCTAGAAAAGCTTTCCTTTTTCAGCCTTCCTTGCAAGGTAAGATGGCTGTGTGACATCATCTGGTTAATAAGATATAGGCAGAAGTTTGTTGGAGGACATTAGAAAGTTTTACTTCTTAAGGTAAACACTGATGACATTCACCTTTTCCCTTTTCCATTCTTTCTTGAGTTCACCTACCATTCTGGATCTTTAGCAGCTGCTGTGTAGGAAGGACGTATTGGCGAAAGAAAGGTCAAGACAATCAGTGATGTCAGAATTAACATTATTGGGGACCTAAACAATCAGTGATGTCAGAACTAACATTCTGAGGGACCTAAAGCCAGAGTTATGGGGCTCATCTCTAAGTTATAGATGTATTTCTCTTAGAATGAGATGGGAGGAGAAAAAAATCCCTATTTGTATAAACCACTGCACTTGGATATCCCATTATGTAGCTAAGTGTGTGCCATGTGATGCTAAATGCACCCTACTTGCAGCTAGGAATTATTTTTGGACATCATTATACAATTATCTTCTAAAGCTTTGGGATTTTATAGGCTTGTGTGATATTTTCTTCCATCCAGAATTACAGCAACTGCAAAACAAACAAACAACAAAAAACATATTTATCCAATTAGAAAACCAGAATGACTTAGGGAAATTTCAGGTATTTTGGGTAACTTTACATTTTATTTTTTATACTTTGAAAAACAATGGGGATCCCAATCACAAAAGCAACAAAAACATCATGTATTTTTAAATATTTTAAAAATTATTTATGGTAGATGTAGGTCAGCATCTAATTATGCCATTTTACCTTTCTTAATGTGACATGGTATCTTTTAAAAAGTTATGTACATTAAATACAATGTGTTAAATGCAGTGTATCCAGGATTTGGATTTTATAACAGTGAAAAAACTTTCGTAGAAAAAATAGTGAAATTCAAAGAAAGTGTATGATTTAATTAATCGTAATCTACCACTGATTTCCTACTCTGATAAATGCACCCTATTTATAGAAGATCTTAGAATTAAGGAATATTGAGTGAAGGAGGGCATTTGGGAATCCTTCATATGTTTGCATAAATAAAAAAATTTGTTTCAAAAAATATTAAAATTATATACACATAAAAACATTCATTTCATGTTTACACTAAAACAATTTTTCTCTGCAGATACTGCAAAACTGCAGTTACTTATCAATACCCAGTAGAACTACTGCAGCAAGGGTGATGACCTTGCTTTGTTATGTTGGTGCAAGGACCATTCCTCATTCGAGTCCTGAGCAATCTGTGTATTTCCAACACAAGAGTATACAGGCAAGATTTTTAAATAGATACATCCATTTTATGGGCAGAAGCCTTGAATAGTCTTTATTCGTGTGATTTCTGTCCTAAACCACAGCTACAATACCAGTTGTTACCATGAGTTTGCTCTCCCTTGTGGTTAGGTGTTGGAATAGCAGGACTTTCATGCAACTTTCTTTGCAGCCCCTGCTTATTATCCTTCCTTAAGCTGGCAAGAACAAACTTTACTTTCCACATCACTTCCACACTGAAATGTTCACTCGACTGCTCTGTGGTGTGCGGAGTTGCTCTCCTGTGTACACTGGCTGCTGCTGCTTGTATTGAGTTTTTATGTGTGTAGGTAGCTTTCAAGACAATAACACATTCTTCTCAAATATTGAATGTACTCAATTTGTGTTCCCACTGTTAGAAGTCTATTCCCCTTGCTCCTCAGTGACGGCTTTTGATATAGGTATAATCAGGAGTAACTTTCCGAGGTTTCTTCTTCTAAATCAGGCTCTCTCCCAGGAGAAACGTAGTCCATGGCTTACCACAATCATTCCCTTTTCTATATTCACATTACTATTCGATAAACATTATAAAAAGATTTTCAAACTTTACTCCTAATTCTTTGCTTTAACCCTCCAAGTATATATATACATATATATATATATATATATATATATGTGTGTGTGTGTATTTTTTTTCCTTCACATTTCCTTTCAATCATTTATCACATATAGGCAGTTTTAGAAGTAACACAAAATAAATGTTTCTCTTTTAATAATTTAATTCCGTGAGATGATTTTTTTAATGTTAATTGCTGCAGACTACTTCATGAATTTGCTATATCAGCATTTCATTATGTCCAGCATTCAGTTTATTCACATGTTGTTCCTTTTATTTGTATTATGGCACTGAAGTTTGTTATAGATTGAATGGTGTTCCTCCCAACATTTCTATATGGAAGCACAAATACCCAGTAACTTACAATGTGGCCTTATTTGGAAAATGGGGTTGTTGCAGATGTAATTTGTTAAAGATGGGATCATCCGGGTGGATCTTCAACCAACAGGGCAGATATCCTTATAAAAAAGGGAAATTTAAACACAGACATACAGGTAGGAAGAACACCATGTAAAGGCCGAGGTCAAAGTAATGTTACTAACAGCTAAGAACTGCCAAAGAGTACCAGTAGCAGATTACTGGAACCTAGAGGAGAGGTATGGAACAAATTCTTTCTGAAAGCCCTCACAAGAAACCAACCCTAAGACACCTTGGTTTTAGACTTTTAACCTCCAGAAATGTGAGACAGAAAATTTCTGTTGTTAAAGACTGTAAGTTTCTACAGTGGTACTTTAGACCTAGCCAGTGAATGCAATGTTACTGACATTACATCAGTAGTAACCATTCCTTTTGTTTGGTTCGGTACCTATATTCGTATTTACTCAGAATATTTTTTGATCAATCTTCTCCAGTTTTAGGGCCTTCCTGGTGGTGCAACGGGTTAAGCTGCAGCACTATTAAGCTATCCAGAGTCACTGCAGCACGAGTTCGATCCCCGGCCAGGGAGCTTCCCACATGGCGCAGCAGACCTCTCCTGTCTCTCCTGCTGCTCCCCTCAACAGTGTATTTCAGTCAATCTGCCTGTTCTGCTCCCCACTGTGTCTGGTGAATCCTATCACTCCCCCATACCTCTGACCTACACCCCAGCTTGTATGCATAAATAAATCTTAAAAAAAATCTCCAGTTTTAGAGGTAAATATTTCTCATAAATCATATATATTTAGGGGCCTCCCTGGAGGTGCAAGGAGTTAAGTCTCAGCACTATCAAGCTATCATCAGCCACTGCAGCATGAGGTCAATCCCTGGCCAGGGTTCTGACCCACATGGTACAGCAGATCTGTCCTGCCTCACCCACTACTCCCCTCAGCAGTGTATTTCAGTAGATCCACCTGTTCTGCTCCCCATTCTGTCTCTGGTGAAACCTCTCACCCCCGCACCTCTGACTTACACCCCAGTTATTCTATGGATAAATAAATCTTTAAAGAAAAAATATATATTTAGGTACATAGATACATGTTTACACTTATATACCAGTATTTTAAGAGTTTTAAATGCTCATGTATCGATGAACTTTCTCATTTATTAAATTTAATGTCAGCCTAAGTATATCCTATCATAATCGTTGTTCTTCTATATTAGAGTATTATTTTGAATAGTTACATTAGTTTGTTTTAGTAGCATTATGAACTTATGTTCTGTAGATGCAACTACTTTAAGAAATGTACAATTACTTTTCATTTTCAAATTGTTTAATTTGTACAAGAGCAGATCCTTAAAAGAGTTTTCTTTTTCCCCCAACACTGTTCCTCTCATTCTAGACAGCAGTCTTAATATATAAGAATACCTGAAAGTTGCAGACCTAATTTGAATTTTCCCGCCTCATGAAACAGGATCATCCCTAATCTCACTTAGGGAAGAATGTTATTAGAGAGAGAAATACATGCACAAGAAGCACCCATTCATGCTGGTGGTAAACACTAGGGTTGCTGCAATTGTTGGGTCAACTTTACTGATAAAGATGAAAATGAGGGCCTCCCTGGTGGCACAGCGGTTAAGCTCTGCGCTGTGGAGCTGTCGGCAGCGGCAACGTGAGTTCGACGCCCGGCCGGGGAGAATCCCACATGGCGCGGCAGACCTCTCCTGCCTCGCCTGCTGCTCCCCTCAGCAGTGTATTTCTGATCTGTCTGTTCTGCTGCCCGCTCTGTCTTTGGTGAACCCTCTGGCCGCTCCACGCCTCTGGCCTGTACCCCAGCTTGTATGTATAAATTAAAAAAAAAAATAAATCTTTAAAGATGAAAATGATATTTATGAGATCACAGGTTCATATCTAACATTCTATATTTGTATTTGACATACTTTGTTTCTAAATACTATTCTGCACTATACTTTGAAGTGTCATAGACTATTCAACTTTTGACTATATTTTTAAAGTAAGAAGATAAATTAGGCAGCTGCATAGAAAATGATGTCCTAGGTGTATCTTTCAGAATTCTAACTTAAGCATAAAAGGAACATTTTAGAACAGTTTTGGTTTAGTTCACAAAGTTGTAAGACTGACCAAGCCAGATAGGGCACTTTCAGGAAACCATATAGGAAGGAAATAACTTCTTGATCATCGCAAGTATGTCCCTTTGCCAGTGGGGAGATAGAGAATCTTGGCATGTAATCCTCCTAAAAATGCCCACAGTGTGTGATATAGTGTGGATGAATAGACATATAGTAAGATGTGGCTGGGCCACCAATTGTATAGCTACTGCAGGAACAAAGAGCAGTTTGGGACTTTCAAAATAGTCTAGGTGAAAAATCTGCCTTATCTAATAGAGAGAAAGAGAGTGGACAGAAAGGAAAAGTGATTAGCCAAAGGAGATGAGACTCATTTGACTGTATTTGAGACTCCTTTAAGAAATTAACAGACAAAAATGATATTCCAGACATGGAATATTATTAAATTATTTTTTCTCTTTATGAACTCTTAGTTCTTAGGCTCAGCAAAAGCATCACTCTACTATTGATAGAAATCATAAAAAAAAGATGACATGCACATGGTGATGGTGTGATGTGCATTCTGTTCAGAATTACATTTTATTTTTATGAAAAACTATGATAATTTGAAGAGAAACTGCCTTGTATATTTAATTGATGATCGTTTTTTCCTTGAATTTAATCCAAAATTTCTTTACAGTTAAGAACAGAGCAAGCAATATTGTAGCAATGATAGCAATTATCAGTAAGAGGCTGGTGAGAAGAAATAAAACAAATTGAAGGTTACAAGCCTGGTAATCCTGGTTGGTATCCAAGTGACTGAAAATAGTGGATTAACATCCTTGCTGATAGATTGAGGCAGAAAGTTTTGGACTGACTTTTACTGTAGTCACATTGAAATTGATGTATTTGAATAATATTAATAAGAGGGAGAGTTGACAGTCCATAGAAGAGTAGTGATTCTCATATTTAGAAGAGAGAAAGAGAACAAGGAAATAAATGTGACAGAAAGAGTTCATTTCTTTTTTTTCCCTAAGGATAAAAGACATGACTCTTTATTATTTTTTTTTATTTATTTTTTCCCATTGCGCTACCAGCGAGGCCCAGAAAACTCTCATTTCTTTTTTTATTATTATTATTTATATCTTTTACATTTTGTATTCCCCTTGGGTAGCCCACCACTAATTCACCCATGACCCATCTCCATGATCCATGATCCATGTCCTTTTCTACTCCATTTTGTGCCCTATCCTCTCCCTCCCCCGCTGAGTGTCTCTCTCCTATTTGGTTTCCCTATAGTCCTGTTACAAGTGAGTCCATTCAATATTTTTCTCTTTCTTTCTGGCTTATTTCGCCGAGCATGATCCTTTCTAGTTCCATCCATGTCACTGCAAATTGCATGTGTTTATCTTCTTTGAATGCTGAATAATATTCCATTGTGTATATGTGCCACATCTTCTTGATTCAATTGTCTATTTTTAGACATCTGGGTTGCAGACACCTTTGCTATTGTAAACAGTGCTGCAATGAACATACAGGTGTGTGTATCCTTTTGGATTAGGGTTTTGTGTCCTTTGGGTAGATTCCCAAAAGTGGTCTTGCTGGTTCATATGGAAGCTCCATTTTTAGCAGTTCAAGGAATTGCCATATAGCTTCCATAGTGGTTAGACCAGTTCGCATTCCCACCAGCAGTGTAGAGAATTTCCTTTTTTCCACATCCTTTCCAGCATTTGTTGTTGCCTGTATTTTAATGTGTGCCATCCTCACTGGTGTGAGGTGGTATCTCATTGTGGTTTTGATTTGCATTTCCCTAATTATAAGTGATGTTGAACATTTTTTCATGTACCTGTTGGCTATTGGCTTTTCTTCTTTGGAGAACTATCTTTTTAGCTCTTCTGCCCATTTTGTGACTGGATTGTTGGCTTTGTCTTTGTTGAGTTGTGTGAGCTCCTTGTAGATTTTTGTTATCAGTCCTTTATCGGTTACATTGTGTGCAAAGATCTTCTCCCAGTTAGTAGAGTGTCTGTTAGTTTTGGTTAATGTCTTTTTTGCTGAACAGAAGCTTTTAATTTTGATGTAATCCTATCTGTTTATCTTGCCCTTCACTTCCTTCGCTTTGGGGGATGTGTCTTTAAAGATTTTGCTAAGATGTATGTTGTGTAGAGTTTTGCCTATATTTTCTTCCATAAATTTTATGGTTTCAGGTCTTATGTCCAGGTCTTTTATCCATTTTGAGTTGGCTTTTGTGCAGGGTATGAGGTAGTAGTCTAGCTTCATTTTTTTTGCATATAGCTGTCCAGATTTCCCAACACCATTTATTGAATAGACTGTCCTTATTCCACTGCATTTTCTTTGCTCTTTTGTCAAAGACTATTTGTTTATAGATATGCGGCTTTAATTCTGGGTGTTCTATTCGGTTCCATTGGTCTTTGTATCTGTTTTGTTCCAGTACCATGCTGTTTTAATTATTATGGTTTTGTAGTATAGTTTGAAATCGGGCATTAAATTCCTCCGTTTTCTTTTTTTTAGCCAGGAGGGCTTTAGCTATGCAGGGTTTTTTGTGTTTCCGTATGTGTCTTTAAAAGAAATTAATGCAGCCACCCATTTTATATTTATACTATGTAGCATTTATAGGGTGATTAACTTTCATGCAGAGTGACTGGTATGTAATTATCAAAACACTTTGAAATCTAAAGTAAAAAAACAGGGATTTTCTAGGAAATGTGTAGAAGTGCTTAAGGACACAGTGTTTGGAATTAGAAAATCCTAGTATTGAATATTGAATCCATCACTGAGGAACTTGTGTTATTTACTGAAATATCCTAAGTCTCATTTTTGTCATTTATCAAATGGGAACAATAATACCCATTTCCTAGAGTTATTTTCAGAATTATATAAAATCATACATGAAAAGTATCTAATACACTGTCATAAAGTATTCTTTCAATAACAATTAAAAAAATAGAATAACTTCAAAGATCAGTTTCCAAATGCTTTCTTTTATCTGACATGTTTGTTATATCACCTTACACCCACATTTATCAGGCAATTTATATTTGGAAGCTATCCAAGCATTATAGTACTAAGGCATTATATGCCATCAAAATTTGTATTTATACTGCTTCAGCTTCAATTTAGAACTTTTAAACAGCATGTGATTTAAATAGTATTCATAACAATATCTGATGGGTGCACTTTTGAAAGAATAATGTTCTGAAAGGATTTACTTTGTTTCCATTTCTTGGATGAAAAATATCATATCGTTATATAAAGAGGACGGATTTTCTATTATAAGCACCTGATTACATTATATAAAACTGTCCTCATTTGACTGTTTAATTTTTTTTTTTTTTGCTCATGGGGTAAACACATTAATAACTTTCTCTTCATCTTTCTCAATGCATGTGAAAGCTTGAAATTAAAATGTACAAAGTTAACTGGTATGAGTAGTCTCGATCCAAATGAAATGGTATGTTTCACAGAATGATGTATCAATAACCTTCTGCTATAGTATGTGTTCAATCATTGTTTTCAGGGAAGCCTTCTCTAAAAAACTAACTTTCTGGAATAACTGCTTATGCTTTCTGAGCAAATTTTCATTTTCTGGTTTCCTGTTCATCAGTGATCTCATTAGAAGTCCCATGGTGGATGAGGAGTCGGAACCATAGTTTTTGCTAGTAATACAAGCTTAATACATAGTGCTTTTTGCTAATCATGAAAATTTTAAATCCAATGCTGCCAAAGTTCAATAGGAGAAAAAAATTAGTGTTACCAAGCAACAACAACAAAATAGTTTTAGGTCTGTGCTATAAAATAAATGACAAAAACCACTCCAGCAAAAATATTCAGATTAGTTTTCATGTGGGATGTTTGCAAATCTCTGTCTCTTGTTCTAACATGTTTCCTAATTTATTAATTTCCCACATATCCTACTATTCATTTTCTTACCTGGCTACTTGACAGCATCATGCTCTTCACCTGCTATGATGTGGGTCATCTTGGAAATAAATGGTCAGTGTGCTATATGCTAGCCGTGAGTAGCAGTGTTAAAGCATTTACTCCTTCAGACCAGATTGCAGTAGCTGTCTCCAGCTGCTTGTGACTGAGCATCATGCTCTATTGTATCAGTGAGCACCCTTTGTGTGTCCTTGGCATGAACACGTCATCACAAACATCTGGAATGGCTCTAGTGAACATTTCCTGCATATTGCTTGTCATCGTTCACGTTTAAATAGGTGTTGAAGAGAGACTGTTAACTATGTATGCTTACATGTTGCTAGACACATTGAAGAAGTACAATGTGTTAAGTCTCGAGTCCAGTAGAGGTTTTGGTACAAATATTAATAACAATGCTTCATTAAAAATGAAAAATCTGGAATAAAGGTGAATTGGATTGGACTCTAGTGTGGTGAGCTTAGATTCAGGCTCTCCCAGGAAAACTGGGAGATAATGTGATTTTATTTTATAAATTTCTCTTGTTTTCTCTCCTTTCTAGTCTTTGTTTATGACTATGATCCTATTATTCATGATAAGCTAAACTACTGGGGGAAAAAAGCAGACAACAGCGTATACTGGTTCAATTCGATTAGACAATAGTTTTCATTCACTTAACCCACCAAAGTGGGTATTCCTGAAGAGAGAGTGGTTGTCCTCCATGTAATCATTTATGGACTCATGCTTTTACTTGTGACTTTGTTTTCCTTAAAGGCCTTTCACCATAGTCATCCACAACTGGAAGAAGAAATGTTCATGGAAAGGGCATATGTGCTTTGTAGAAGCATGGTCTGTAAAAGGCACATACCACTTCTGTTCACCGTTCATAGGAACTCAGACATATGAACACATGTAATCACAAAGGGTGTTGGGAAATAATTCTAGGATGTGCTTGAGAAAAGGCTGCTAACAGTTTTGGTGAGCACATAAAGTCTCTGACAGTAGTGATTTTTATCTCACATGGTGCCTCTAATCATCAAATATAATTTTGATCTTACTGTCAAATATGAAAACATTTATTTCTTCATAAAGAGTAACAAATGGAATTTGCATTGAGTGTGTGTAGAATGTGACTTCCGGCTCAAGGCTTAAGATGTCTGCAGAATGTGTGATTCTGTTCGTCTATTAAAGTTGTTTCCTCATAGTCTGGTGACCTTAGACAACCAAATACCAGTTGTGCATCCCAACCCTCTACAATCCAAACTATCAATTTAAAATGATAGAGCAGGGGCATGATTATAGCCCATACAAAACTGATGTGTAATGCACAGCAAACACTTTTGGTACTAATGGACAGGCGATGTGAAGAGCTCCAGCTTTGGAAATAAAGGGGTTGCCTTGAATACATGTGTTCTATGGTAGGCTCTAGCTTCCAGAAAGTTCATCCTTCTCAGTTATTCACTATGACCACCAAGTTGTTGAAGATGGCACCCACTTCCGGGACTCTAAAGTCTTTGCAGACTACTACATGTTTATCCCATTTCTTCTTCAAACCTTAGACACTGGAGTTTTATAGTTCGACAGACTGTTTTATAACTCAAACAGCCAAAGAATGGTTTAGACATTTATTCCTCCCGTGCCTCCCAACAGGGTAGTTTCTCAAAAACATTTAGACATCTGATCCATTTTATTTCATTCATTTCTAGAACTGTTAGTTCTTTCCTAGAGTAGTTCTTAACCCTGCATTACTTCTTTGCTTCCTTCTCTAATGCCTCTCTCTCTGTCTCTGTCTCTCTCATTTTTTTGATAACTATACTAAAGTTATACTTAAGTGGCTATACTAAAGTGATAGCCATGGCTTACTCTTTTTCTATTCTTGCCAGACTTGAGTTCCTTTATAAAATGAAATATCTTAATGGGTCTTTGTTGTTTCAACTTCTATCCTTAGTTTTCTTTCTTTGGAATTCTCAGAAATAATAAAATCTTGGAAAGACCCAAATTTCTGGCATCTTTCTATATCCTTTTGTTTCTGTCACAAGCCAGAAAATCTTCCTGATCTCATTTCTTTCTTTAAATACCTTCTTATAAGCAACAAGAAGTCTAGAGCACGCACTAAGATTTAATTCCTTCCCCTAAATTAGCTTCTCTGAAAATTAGAGGTTCTCTAGGTACACAGTCTGCCTTCCTAATTATTGTAGGCAACATCTTAATCATACGTTTTGATGCTGCAAAACATCAGTGTCTTGCTTTCTGGTGAAATATACCATTGATTGTGCTTCTGTGTCATGCATTTAAATCTTGTCATGATAATATCTCACTTCAAGCAGTACATTTATTTATTAGTTTTACTTGGTGAATTTTTGATAATGAAAACCAATACGTATAATTTATTAAGTATAGTAGAAAGATTTTCTTACTTACAGTAGTTCAAATATCTGACTGACTAGCCTTTGCTTTCTAGTCATTAATTTGGAGATGTAGGTCCCTTTTTTCTTGTATATCTACTAGTCTCATGACCTTTTCATCATCTTCATCCCACCTAAAGGAGAAAGAAAACTGGAAGAGAGGCAATCTCTTCTCAAAGTCTTAAAGTCTTTGACAAGAAAAAAAAATATATATATATATATTCACATTCCACTTACTAGTTTCAGCCACATTACCAAAGCTAGCCCCAAGAATGATTTAAAAATATAATGTAGCTGTGAACAGAAAGAAAGGAAAGTGAATCCTGGAGAGTATCTAGCGATCTTGTCCCCTTCTACCACATTCTCTGTGTTCCAGTTGTACTGACCTCCTTCAGTTCCTCAGCAGTGATACATTCGTCCCATAATGGGGGATTTGTTCTTCCTTCTTCCATCTACCCAGAATGCTCTTCCTTCCACTTCTACACTGATATCAACTCTTAGCTCTGTCATTCATTGTTTCTCAAGGAAGTCTTCTCTGTCAGCTCTGGTCACAACAGGTCACTGCTGTCTGTGTTTGTAGCAGCAAGTGCTCCCACATCTGTGACACTTACCACAGGGAATATCAGAGAGCTCTGTTCATGGTTGTAACAACAGCACATAGCACAGTGTCTAGAATATCATTAGTTATTGTTTTACAAGTGAATGAATCAATGACTATATGATATTCTAAAAACTTATTCTTTCAGTCAATTGGCAGAAGTTACATTTATGCCCTAACTTTAGCACCATTGGTGGCATGAAGAACAGTGCTTGGGATAAGTAGAAAGAAGACAGGTGTTTCTGAGATTGGCTTTTCTGTGTACAAAGTTAAAAAGATGATATTTAAAAACATGTAGCTAAATATAGAGTGGGAAGCAAACACAGCTGATGCTTTGGTACCTGATAATTAAGGCTTGGAAAAATAAAGCAAAACTAGAAATATTTAAGGCATTAATTTAATGATTATTTTCACAAAAACCTTTTCCTAGAGTGATTAACTGAAAGTCAACATTATTGGTTTCAATCCATATCTGACTTTTGATGTCATATATTTGATAATTCCTTTCCTAACACAGAAACTGTGCAATAGTTCTGGGAAATGCTTCCCTTAAAATACAGAGTTTAAATATAGTAGTGAGAAAATAGGAAAAACACAATTTAGTGCTAAAGTGGTTTGAAGTCCAGAGAAAATTTGTCTTAAGTCAGATTTTACTTCAATACAGACCATTATTACTAATTACTGACATTGGATTGTATGTAGATTGACTTTCTTAGACTAATTGCATTTCAATTCTATCTGGCAACTAGCAGTTTGGAGTATTATTATTTAACACTTTTGAATTCCATATTCTCATCACTTTGTCACCCGTGCACCTGGGGTTTATGTATATTTTCCTCACCCAGTAACACAAGATACTGAGATTTATGTAATTTGGAGTCTTTGAATTGATGTCTTTTCTTCTCTAGTAAAGTATATTTTCTTTGAAAATTCCAACTCTCAATCTTGATATTGAATAAAATTTCTGATGTCAATGCAACTAGATCTTAATTTCAGAGTACATAGATAATTGTTATGATTTCATCCACACTATTAGGAAATAGTTTACTGGACTCTTTTCTATGTAAAAACACAGAAGATTCAATCAAGAAGGATATTGTTATGGAGCTGGCATCAATAACTCATTTTTCAGTCTGCATGTGGTACCATATTTTTTGAATACTACTAAAGTCCAGGCACTGTGCTCAGTTTTGGGGTGAGAAGTGAAGAGTTCATTCTCGCTCACATCAGTGAGCACACAGTGTTAGGACTGCTTCTTTAGCCAACACTTATTGAGGCAACACACATTAAAAATAAACATGGAAAGTATTCTAAATAGCTGCAGACGTGGCATTTTTTTGTCATGAAGACTTAGACTTAGCTAAAAAATATTTCTGGTGAATAGTATTCCTGTGTGTACTTAAGTAAACTCCTTCCATTAATAGAATATGTAGGAAACAGAAAGAATCCAAGAAACTTTAGAATAAGTATTTTAGCACTTTAAGTTACTGGCAGCACAGCAATGACAATTGAAAAGAATATCTATGCAAATTTGAATATATATTATTTAATGCCAGCCAATGCTGTCACCTATAAGCTATACTTTATTATTCTGGTACATATTGCTTTCCACCTCTATCTACCTACCACCATAAAATTCAGGTGTTAGCCTAATATATGATAGAAACTTCAAGACATCAATAGAACTTCCCTTGATTGTATAGAAAAGTGAAAGTATGATCTTTTCTTTGTAAGATATTATTGGAAATATATCTGTGTATATCACTCAAAATAACTGTTTCTCCCTCTAGTCATTACCTTAGTCCCCGTCTCCAGAGTTATACAAGGCTTCACATCTCCAGATAAGAGAAATACGGCACCATTTAAATCCTATCCAGATGCCTATCGCTCCAAAATAGTGCATCTAAATTAAGAATCAGCAAACAGACTGTGGCAGAATAAACATTATTATCCTCAAAAGGAAAAATAAATAATTATATATCTGTGTACTGAAGATGGGTGATAAAATTATCCAAATATGCTATCAATCTCAGAGAAAAGATAATCTGTACATCTCAAAGTAAATTGAAGAGTTTTTCAAAAAGCAGGTCAGGACATTATTATGAATCTAGAAATATATGCAAGCTTCCTATGTGATTTTATTCAGTGTGATGGGAATTTCATATTACTAGCAGACAAATCTTATTTTTATCAAAGCGTTTTTCTCTTCTTGATGGTCAGTTATAACATTCATCTCATGGGTTTCTGAAATAAGGGTGAAACCCCTTATCTGCAAACCATTTGACACTTAATCAACTTCTTTTTAAATTCATCCCTACAACTTTGATTTATCAGTTGCCATTGTTTGGTAGAGTGAACAAGTTGCCAAGTTTTACATTCATCAGACCATCTTTCTTTCTGGCGGTGCTCTCCAGTAAAAAGAGGGAATAGATTGCAGCCTGCTGCGGAGACTCGTCTTTCTGCACATGCTCTGTCAGAGCTAATGTAAAAATAGCATAGAGGCCAGTCACTTTCCTGCAGTAAAAATGCACATATTTTGCTGCTCCCATTATGAGTTTCCATGGTATTCAGTGACTGGGGGACTGTACTTCTGTGCCAGCTCTTCTGCCTCTGGGTTCCGGCCTGAACTGTGTGGACACCAAGAGATGGCACAAGACCCTTACTCATCAGCATTCCCCCTTCCTTCCCCTAGAGAACCACTTGACATGAATAGACTGAGGATTACTACATTTGGCAACTTGGAGACTTCAGTTCATTAATTGCTCCCCAGGAGCAGCAGCAGTTCTCAGCAGAGAGGCACTGTTGAATGTGAGATTGAAAAGTGTTGTACAAATGAGCCAAAGATGACCTCTCTGTATTAGCCCTAGGCTAGTTCTACACTGCTTAGTTCAAAAGCTCACTGATGCCAAACTCTTTTTCCCCCCTACATCCAATTATTTTAGAAGTAGTCCAAAACTAGTGAATGTTTAGCCATTTAGCACCTCATTGTTTTGAATGCACCATGAAATTTCACCTTGACAGCTGTCATTTACTGATAAGACAGAGCCTTGCAAAGATAAGACCTACACCACTCTGCCCTCCAGAGCTGCTCAGTGGCATCATGAGTCATTTAAATCCTCTCTCTGATTCACCCGTGAACCATCACCATAGTTCTTTGTGCTCTTTTTTCTCCATGGCTGAATCGGTGGTGGGTAACCTACGAGGAGTAAAGAGTAATGTAAAATATATAAATAATAATAATATATATAATAAATATAAATAATAATAAATATATATAATAAATAAATAATAAATATATAATAAATTACATAAATAAATAAATAGATAAATAATATATATATTTATTATTATTTATATATTTTAGGGCCTCCTTGGTGGTGCAACGGGTTAAGCACAAGTTCGATGCCTGGCTAGGGAGAATCCCACATGGTGGGGCAGACCTCTCCTGCCTCACCCGCTGCTCCCCTCAGCAGTGTGATTCTGTCGATCTGCCTGTTCTCCTCCCCACTCTGTCTCTGGTGAATGCTCTCACCGCCTCATACCTCTGGCCTGTACCCCAGCTTGTATGCAAAAATAAAAAAAAGTCTTTAAAAAATATATATATATATTAAAAATAAATAAATACATACAAACATACATACATACATAAATCCTCTGTCTGATCTCCTTCTGCCTGAGAACTCTCTTGCCTTCTTTCCTTCTGTATAGTGACACCTCTACTCTTCATCTCTCCCCAACTCACAACCCCACCTTTCCTGTCATAACTTCTGAACTCCCTGCCACTGACATGTCAACGCTAAAGATTAGCCCCCAAATTCCTGGAGCCTTTACAAAAAGTCATTTGCCACAGCGATAATAAAAATGTCCCTTCAGGAAGCTTTTCTGCAGGGGTCAAAAACTGTGATTTCTAAGAGGAGAAATCATAACTAAAGATTGAGACAAAAGAAAAATGGGAATCATGAGGTAATATCTGAGAGGACTTGGAAACACATCACATGTTCTAGAATAAGAGAGAAGAACGTTTAGTGAGACTGAATTCTTACCATAAAGGACAGAGTGAAATGAGAGAATAAACATATTACCTATAAATGTTCCATTAATTACCGTAGCACTTCAACTTGTCAGAATTCTCTAGGAGGGGGAGTGCCCAACAAGCCTCTATAACATCATAAGCCCAGAATCCAAGAGTATGGGCGTTTTCATCTTGGAAATGCCCTTAATGTGGGAGAGTAATTAAGTAGCAGATGTCGTTAACATGGGAGCTGTGTGACAGAGATTCTTGGGGTAGACTTCAGGAGAGGTCTTCATGAATTTGAGTGAAAAAAAATTGTGGGTAAGTATGAAAGGCATATGACAGCCTACTGGTCAGCTCTATGCCCATCCTTCTAAACTTCTTTAGATTCCCCACCTCTCTTGCTGTAAGTGTGGTCATACATTCTGGCTAATGAAATGGAGGTAAGAAGAAAACTTCTGGAAAGTGCCTTGGTAAGAATAGAGGTGGTCCTTTCCTACCCTTTCTTCCCTTTCACTAGCCAGAATATAGACAAAATGGTGGGAACTGAAGCATTTCCTGGTGTCATGAGTGGTCTTAGAAGTGAAATCCATACACAGTAAACCCACAGGACAGAACTGGCTTGGTTTCCTCCCTCATTGTGGATGCCATATTAGCCTTGGACTGCCAATCTCCAAATTATTACATAAATTATGACAAATAATGTTCTATCTCTTGCAAGTTTTGGATTATCTGTTTTGTCCTTGCCTGTTTCTCAGTGATGTAGTGCATCTTTTATGGGGTGTGTCTCCACATTTTTCTTTCATTTATCTAAAGGCCTTTGATATTGAAATATTTACTAACTACTTGATTAGAAGAATATGCAAATCCTAATGGAATGGAGTGTGAATAAAATACATACTAAATTATCTACCGAGTCCTTCAAGGGGTTTATGGGATCCTGATCATTTGACAATATTAAATGAAAGTTAACCTATTTATTAGTGCAAGTAACTAATCACTCTATATTCAGATTTCATATATAGCTGTAATTTTTGTCTGTTATAAAACAAGTACCTGGCATTTTAGTCATTTTCTCCTTGAGTTTCAATTTACTGTTATCCAAGAATACTGGAAATATATAGTTAGTTATTTGCTACTGGACAAAATTATTGGAAAGAGGTCAGTGAATTAAGATGGCTGGAGATGCAACTTATAAAAACTTATGGTTGGAACTTTATTTTTAAATTTTTAAAAAAGATTTATTTATTTATTTATTTATTTATTTATTTATTTATTTATTTATTTATTTATTTATTTATGCATACAAGCTGGGTACAGACCAGAGGTGTGGGGCTGTGAGAGGGTTCACCAGAGACAGAGTGGGGAGCAGAACAGGCAGATTAACCGAAATACACTGCTGAGGGGAGCAGCAGGGCAAGGCAGGAGAAGTCTTCCACACCATGTGTGTGTCTAACTTGGGTAGACGCTGCCGACAGCTCCACAGCGCAGCACTTAATCCGCTGCGCCACCAGGGAGGCCCTTGGTTGGAAATTTTGAGAAGTTTTAAGGACAGTAAAGATTTCACCAACTTGTGAAGCATTCATTTTAGAGAAAACTTTAAACTGAAGACAACTTTTGAGGAAAGGGAAAGGCAATTAGAATATGATGCTTAAATATATGTATTTTATGTTTAACTACTTCTGATGAATTAGTATATGATGTTCCAAGTTTTCCTTGATTGGTATTTATTTTTTAAAAAAACATACATCTATTGATTTTGAAATATATCCTGTGAATATATTTGTAATATTTTGAGTGCTGGTCTTACTCTTTAACTTATTTACTCTTTAAAATTTCCTGTATTCCTAGGTGTGATTTTATTATGACATTTGAGAATCCATTATTTTTCCTGGAACTTATACTTTACAATAAATGTCAATAGTAAATCATATTGAATAAATAAAATATATTTGGACTTCAGAGGCTTGTGAA
Organism: Scalopus aquaticus; assembly: GCA_004024925.1. NCBI lineage: Eukaryota > Metazoa > Chordata > Mammalia > Eulipotyphla > Talpidae > Scalopus > Scalopus aquaticus. Next base: position 82,572 of record PVIJ01002750.1, on the reverse strand, counting down.
ACTGTATGTAAAATGCTAGGCAAGTGCATGGTACATAAATGCCCTCTATAAATAGCTAAAATTACTATTATTATTAACTACTATACATTCTATATTCAGTAAGAAACAGATATTTATATGTGATCCAGTTATATAGGTAGGGGTAGATACTTGGATAAAATATTATAAAGTCAGAATATATTATTAGTATAGAAAATATCTTCAGCCAAGAGAAAAACATTAAAAAAAACTTAGTGGTATGTATACAAGATCTCTGTCAACAATTTGCTGAAACCCATAGGCAACTTTTCTTTCTTTTTTATTGAGGTAACATGGGTTTACAACACTGTGTATATAAATGATACACTTCTTCGCATGGATGTTACACACCAGCCTCTCCACAGTTCTCCATAGTCCATTGTGCCCTCTCCCTCCCCCCTATCTGGTAGCCTTGATTCAACAATCAGATTACTATAGTTTGTTATTGGTGTGATTTTGTATTAGACAGCTTTTACTGACTAAAATTTGAACAGTAAATAATTTATTTAAAAAGTACATGTAAATGAAGAGCAGAAAATTCAACCAGACTGTTTCATTCAGTAATAACTGTTAACATAATATATGCTTGAATTGATCATTTAGATTACTTGTGACTCTCCCTCCCCCATATAGCTTCTTGAACTAAATATGTGTTCAAAACCTGATTTCTGTACTATGAATTAATACAAGATTGAGGTATATAGAGGTATAAGAGGTATATTTTGTGAAATGAAAAATTACACACCAGATATCTCTTATCAATTTTTATGGCTCTTAACATAGTAAGAGAGATTGCATTTTTAAATACCCTAGCTAACAATGGGTAGGAATTCATCTTTCTTTTCTCTCCCTTCCATCCCTGTGAGATATCCTCACTCTTTCCCTCTCCTTTCTTTTCATCAAATATTCTCCTCCTCCTCCTCCTCCTTTCCCTCTCTTTCCCTCCTTCCTTTCTTCTCCTATTTCTTTCTTTTTCATACTTTCGCTCCACTGCTCCTTTAGTTTTTTCTTACATTTCACTGGTTCAGTAAGGAAAAAAAGACACGTTACTATTTGCAATTTCACTTTCATCACTAGAGATTTTAAACATTTACCTCATGTATTATTTATTTACATTTCTTCTTCTGTGAATTGTTTGGTCAATTATTGATGCATTCATGTTTATAAATTTCTTTAAATACTAAGGCTGTTACCCCTTTGCCTCACAAGTATTTAATTTTTTTAGTTATTTCTCATTTTCATTTTATGTCTACCTGCTTATTAAAATTTTTAGATATTCATCTCTATTTCCTTCCAATATATTTTGGTTTTGTTACTTTCATTTGTATTTTTGCCTTAGGTTTGAAATGATACTCTTTCTCATATTCTCAACTTTTAAATTATCAGAATATGTGTTCAGGCTCTCTTGTTCTTTCTTTCTCTCCCCAGCCCACCCCCCACCTCTTAGTTTATCTGCCTACCTTTGACTGTAATTATACCATACTCTTAAAAATATATCTTTACTTTAAAAAATATTTTTGGAGTGAATTACCGATTATTATCCATTATCTTATTCATGATCATATTATATATTTATGTATATTATACATTCATATAGAATTTTAAATCATATCAAGAATGCAATGTTTGGGCCTCCCTGGTGGCGCAGCGATTAAGCACTTTGTTATGGAGCTGTCGGCAGCGGTGACCAGAGTTCGAGGCCCGGCAGGGGAGATTCCCACATGGCGAGGTAGACCTCTCCTGCCTCGTCTACTGCTCCCCTCAGCAGTGTATTTCCGTCAGTCTGCCTGTTCTGCTCACCACTCTGTCTCTGGCAAACCCTCTCGCCGCCCCACACCTCTGGCCTGTACCCCAGCTTTTTTGCAAAAGTGAATAAATCTTTAAAAAAAAAATGGTCATATTCTAAATTATTTCAAATTGTCATATAACCAAAATTTTAATGCTCTCTATTTATAGATATGTAAGAAATTGGACAGAAAGGGCTTACTATATATTTGCAAACTCTTGAACTGTTCAATACTTTGTATCTAGATGGGGTATTTGAATCCCACGTATATTCTGAGCATACTTGAGGTTTATGAAAATGAAAGCAGAAAATTTATACTAGACATTCAAATTTCTCTATTACTAGAATATAGATTAATATGCCAAGGATGATTTCTTACTGAGTTTTAGGTGGACTTTAATGATAATTTATGATGCAGCTACTAGAGCAGAAAAAATAAATGAATTGTTATACTCAGTGTATGTCACACAATGTTGTCAACTATAATGCAACCACTTAAATAAATGGGACTAAATTAAAGTTAGCAGTCAACCTTTTGGTGACTTAAATCTTTTCCTGCTCTAACTACACAAAAAATACACCACTTCTTCCTAGCACAGTGTCAAACAAAGGAAATCTCTGTGTTAAGTATATTGGAAAAGACACTTAGAAATTAAAAAAATAAACTTTTTATAATAGCAATCAGTTTTTTCTTCCAATATTCACAGTATTAATCAGAAAAAAAAATCTTAATAGAACTTCCTATTTTGGTATCTTTCATCTTTAAAATAATCATAGCATTTTGAATAATGAATAAGTGATGGAATTTTTTTCAAAGTTGAAGTTTTAAGAGAAATATTAAGACTACTAGAAGAAGTTACAAGTCTTTTTGTGAATTTCAAAGTAAATCCTACAGGTAATTTCTTTGCATTATATTCCAGCTTGATGAATATCAATAACAATAACTCATGACATTTTATGTGTAAATAAATCGATGTTTTTATATAGATCATAAGTTATTATCCAGTTTATGGTAATTGTAATCACAATTATTTACAAGAAGGAAGAATAGTAACAGAAGATGAAAACTGAAAAAAAGTACTGGTGAAGATTATTTTCAAAAGACAAGAAAATGAGTGAAAATAAATGATCACAAGCATACTAGGATATATGATATATCCTCACACAAGTCCATAGTGTTGACTGATATAACATATCTCCCAACACAAAAAATACTTGTCTCTTGTTCCATTTGAGTTATATTAGTCAGAGTAAGATATGAGAGTTTACATTTCTGGTGTTCATTCTGGCATTGCTCATTTACTATTTGTTTACTCTCAGTTGAATTGGTTTGAAAGGAGCTAGATTAATAGCCCCATGAACATAGCCCTATGCCAATATGCAATTATATTAGTTTAGTTTTGTTTTCTTGAAATAGGCTATTGGATGCAAGACTTGAATGTATGTAACACATAACAAAACTGTGACCCAGTGTGGAGATCTCACTATTTTCTAGCATGAGTTCATTAGATAAGAAGGAAAGTATGTTTTCTTTTCTTAATGTTTACTATTAGATACAGCCGGCTCTCTAGTGCAAGCAGAATGACCCTTCCTTAGCCCTCCAGGAAACAATTCTCCATCTGTCTGCACTAATGTATTTGGTCTTGTAGTAGGTGCTTACCTCCCACTGCAGCCTTTCTTCGCTTACTCGATTCCAGTTGTTTTGCCCCAAACCAGTTCTAGTTATTATCTCATTATTTAATTTCTAGAAAGTGATATTTATTTATTAAGCCATAGGCTTCCGAGTTCTGAATAATATTTATCATCAGAACCATTTATCCCATATCATATAAAACACACTAAAATATACCCATATTTCACATTAAATGTATTTTTTCTGTAACTATAAAGGGCTTTGGTATAATCAATCTTTCATTTTGCTTAATTTCAGTTTAAGTTTTGCATTTGGAGCTAACACTTTAAGTATCAAACATTTAATGAGGTACTATGACTATTTTATTAGTCATTAGTCATTGTATAGAAATCCAGTTCTGCAGCTGAATGAAACAAATAGCGTGGTGACCTGCTGTCTATTTTACAAATATGTTTTATTTACTTCATTACTTCAGATTTGATATTTTTATAGTATCATGTGAGAATTTAAACTACCATGTATCAAGATCAGAAGACTAGGTTATTGTTAGAAATGCATCACCCTAAACCGCCCCCCCCACCTTTTTTTGACAGATGACAGTGTTGTAATGTATTTTTCCAATATTTTAATTTTGGACTTATTCTTTGTGTTATTCTTTGGCCAGCAGAATATGGTTGGGAATGAGAGTATCCAAGTTCTATCCATCCTTCTTCTGTTGCTACCATTAGAATAGAGAATATGACCTACCTGCCTCTTTGTTCCAAGAGACACTTAGAGCAGAACTGGGTCCTGCTTACAGCTTGCACCCTAGCCCAGAGAATACACAAACACATTAGGGGAAAAAGTGATTGTAGTTTAAGATTATTAAGGCTTGGAGTATTGTTAGCAGCTTTTGGACATTATTTTCCTGATGCAAAGACGTACTAAAACATTATCGTAATTGAGATTACATCATTAATATATGGAATTGTAGAGCTTAACACAATGCATCAAAAGTGAACCATAGGGCCTCCCTGATGGCGCAGTGGTTGAGACTGCACTGTGGAGCTGTCGGCAGTGTGCGATGCGAGTTGGACGCCCAGCCCGGGAGAACTGCACATGGTGCAACTCCTCTCCTGCCTCACCCGCTGCTCCCCTCAGCAGTGTATTTCTGATTTGCCTGTTCTGCTCCCCACTCTGTCTCTGGTAAACCCTCTTACCGCCCCACGTCTCTGGCCTGTACCCCAGCTTGTATGTATAAATAAATAAATCTTAAAAAAAAAAAGAAAAAGTGAAAGGATCAGCCAATACAAATAATTCATTTTCTCAATACCATGCTAAAAGAGAGCTCTTTCCAACAGAATTGGAGAATTCGGTAATAAACTCAGAAAATATGGAGAATATTTTGAACCCTTATGCAAATTACTGAAGTTGCAATAAACCAGACTGGAAATCTTGTGAGAAGGCATGATATCCTTGAGTGTTTATACAGTTTAAATAAATGAAATCTAGGATCTGTCGCAGTAATTAACTAGGATTGGGTGGTCTTCAATATTCATATAACCATCACAAATAAGAACTGAGTTTTATCAAGAGGAATCAGGAAAATCGTATCCTGGACTCAGCAGTATTTACAGCTTAGTTATTTCCCTAAGATCAGTTTTAACCCAGGTGGTGAGATGACCATAGTTACTAATAACAATTCTGTCTGAACATTGCCTACATGATGGTTGAGAGAAATATGAACTCAAGAAAGTGATAATGGCAACATAATTTTTTTCCCTGGTTATTATTTTATGAAAATGAAACACGAATACTACCTTAAGAAATAATCCAGAATTTTGGAAAACAGTTTCTAATACCTTCAGGAACAGGGGAGGCAGGATGGAAGTCAGACAAATAGAGATCAGTAAAAGTTATTTTAAATTCTGGAAAAATAAAATTAATCGCATGAAGTAGAATTTTCAAAAAAAGAATACAGCTTGATAAATGAACCTTTAATCTTCTAGTGATTAAAATTCATGAAGGGGAAAAGTCTAAACAACTACAAATGTTTATCTACCAAAGAAATAGAGTCTGTTTCATTATATAGCTTTACCTGCATACAATACTCTACTGAAACCATATCACTTGCAATTATGACCTCCCACCTCCATAACAAAACATTATTTAAACATGATATATTTAATTAATCAAGGTGCTTGGATCCTTCTTAATACATCAGTATTATAAGTATAAGTATTAAAATACTTGTTATTCTGACCAGCCAAGTGACCAAGACAAGTATAGTCAGGTGAATCCGGACTCCATTCTGAAGGATATTTCTCGTTTCACTGAAGTACTCACTGACCCAGAAAACACAGCTTCTTAACAACCCATGATTTTTTTCCCCAAGTTAGGAAACATGCATTTAAAAATAGTGCTAAGAAAATCATTATGGAGTAAGTCTGAACAAGCTATTTTCCAACCATGCAGGTCTGAGTTATGGAGGTGTGACATAACAAATCTCATTTTGACAAAAAGCATATGGTTAAGGTTTTACAGACTCTCTGCTTTGAAAGATTTTCTTTCAATTCTTTTATTTTTAAAGTCTCTCTAGCTAGATAAATTATTTACATTTTTTGCTTTATTTCCTTTGTTTATTTTTCTGTTTTGCCTTCTATATTTGTTTTTCAAAAATTCTCTTGGAGTTCAGTAGCACATAAAAATGTCTTGTTGATGTTGTTTTGGCCAGTAAAATATTTTTCTCATTGTTCTCTATAAAGTTTGGATGTAGGTCAAGGCTAAATCTTTATACCCTGCTGCAATATTCAAACTGTGGCATTTATTTTAGAACGTCAATGACTAATAACACCTTGGACATTTTTGAATACAGGATGTGAATAGTAAAATAAGCCCATTACTTAGTGTGGGGGAAGAAGAAGAAGATTTGCAAGAAGAAAGGTTATAATGCAACAATTGTTGTTTTCCATGGGACTGAAAACAAAGGCTAAAATTAAGTTTCACTGTGACAATTCAGTGCCTAAGCATGTTTGGAAAAGAGCCATATTTTACTAATTTTTGTCTTTGTAATTTCAATATTGTAATTTTATAGCTTTTTGACAAACACCCTTGGTTCCACTGAAAATAAAGAACCTGTGTGTGTGCACGCGCACACGTGTGTGTAGATACACGAGTTAGCCTAGAAGCGCTGTTCTATTTTAATATCATGTATATTAGATGATTTCTGTATATGGAATATTTTATAGGAGACTATAAGTAAACAACCATTTGTTTCATTGAATTTTTTTTTTGAAGATTTATTTATTTTACATACAAGCTGGGGTACAGGCCAGAGGCGTGGGGCAGCGAGAAGGTTCACCAGAGACAGGATGGGGAACAGAACAGGCAGATTGACAGAAATACACTGCTGAGGGGAGCAGCGGGCAAGGCAGGAGAGGTCTGCCAAACCATGTGGGAATCTCGCTGGCCAGGTGTCAAACTTGCATCGCTGCTGCAGACAGCTCCATAGCGCAGCACTTAACCGCTGCGCCACCAGGGAGGCCCCTGTTTTATTGAATGTTAAGTCAATTTATGGTACGATTTTGAGACTTATTTGAACTTGCAATTGAGTTATGAGGCAAGGAGGAAAAATAAAAATTCAATATTTAAATGAAAGGTAGACGGAAAAGGGCCTCTTTGGTGGTGCAGCGGTTGAACGCTGCTCTGTGGAGCTGTCGGCAGCGCGCTATGCGAGTTCGACACCCAGTCGGGGAGAATCCCACATGGTGCGGCGGACCTCTCCTGCCTCACCCGCTGCTCCCCTCAGCTGTGTGTTTCTGATCTGCCTGTTCTGCTCCCCACTCTGTCTCTGGTGAGGCCTCTCGCTGTCCCATGCCTCTGTACTGTACCCCAGCTTCTATAAATAAATCTTTAAAAAAAAATAAAAATAAATAAATAAAAAATAAATAAATAAAAAAGAAAGGTGGACAGAAAAAAGGTTTTGCGTATATTGATAGTATATGTGCACCAAAAAAATACTGCCATAGACCCAATTAATACCATTTATTAAGTTAGAATCTGGAGAATTGAGCATGTTGGTTTTATAACTTCTTTGGATAGCAAAGTATTTCCAGAGGGGAGAATGGGTTGCAGGAAAGTGTATATGCAGAATTAGGGGGTCAGTGGGAGCATGACTCTTACTACGGGTATCTGAGGGCTGAGAGAAGTGTGAGGGTTAGTAATAAGAATAGTAATGCATTAAGGAAATGTCTAGTGTGTATTTCAATGTTCACATGTTGATTAAATAGTTCAACTTAATTTTATTGAGCAAAAGCCCAAGCGTAATAATCCCATGGCTATAATGAACACTAAACAATTAAAGGTGTATGGCTTCTCGTCCCCTAGAACTATCAATTTAAAATATTTTATTGTAGATGACTATCATTTCTCAATATCATTAAGGACAGGTTATGAGATTCTTATCTATGTTAACAAAACATTTTAATGATAAATATGATATAAATCACATAAGTCTCTTCAGGATATAAAAGTAAAAGTAATACCAAAAGATGCATGACAATTCTTCAGTTGGTGTTTGCCTTATCAGCCTACTTTGAGTAGTTTGAGTTGTTTGAACATAAGAAATACTAACTAGGGACACACAAAAATGCACTACTTATGTAAGTACTTACATATTATAATGAAAAATAGGAAATCTAACTGTATGGATTCTTTATAGGAATGCAATTTGTTTAAGAGTGGTGATACGTGCCCCCAGTAAATGTCACACTGCCAATTTACCACCAAAATCCATTCTCCTTCTCTTCTAAAGAAGAGTGTAATTTTAGCTGGTGCATTTGTTAGCCTCTTTTCATCTAATTGTCATCTTGTAACTATGTTCTTGATGAAAAATATGAGTAAATGTGGAAATTCAATATCACTTAGTTAAATGCATTTTTTATTGGTCTTCAATTTATGTCTTTTCCTTTTGGGGGGGCACTGGCCATAACAATCTCCTGTGAGTGAAGGGGTGACAAGATGGAAGGAATCTATGAACCACCATTTATCTCCAGAGATAGAATAGCATGTATTTTCCTAGAGTCAGTATATTGTATGATCTTTGCTGTATCACTTTACCCTATAACAAATTACGTATGTGTTAATATGACCACTTTCTTTTCTTGTTAGAGCTGTCCATATTTTAGCTCTGTTGTTCAACTCCAGTGCTATTATTGGCCTCCTGGGCAAGATTAAAGCACAGCTCCCAGAACTATCTAAATGTTAGTGGGGTCTGTAGGAACCCCTCGACTGATAGTGAACCTCATTCTCATCACCATGCCCCAAGCTCTTCCAATTTCAATATTGAAATCAGCTTCTAGGAACACTTTTTGAGAGAGGTCTATACATTTTTTTTTTTCCATTTATCAGCCTACCAGTTTGTTTATAGCTAAGAAAAAGCAGAATGTTTCAAAACTCTAATAATGTTTTTTTCTGAAGAATAAAGGCATATTTGTGATATGCACTATCTCTTAAGACTTCATGCCTTTCATAGTTCATCCCAACTCTGTGTGAGTATATCAAACATTTAAAATCATTTGCCACCTCCTATCTAGGCATCTAATTTTCATTTTGTGTATGCTTTCTCTCAATGTACTACTGGCCCGTAGGCTTTGTTTGGAAATCCTCTACTCTCCATTCTGTAACACCCAGCACAGTATCTGGTAAAGGGCTCTCAAATATATTTATGGAATTCCAAATGAATAACCAATAATTGTTAGGTGATGTTCAAAGTTCTTTACGTATGACCTCATTAAATCTTCCCTTTAGTCAAAGGGTAGGTTTCATGATTCCTGTTTTAGAATCGAGGTGTTTATACTCAAGAAATTAAAAGATGTGCCAATTTCACAAAATTAGTAAGTTATGAAATGGATTAAAATTATTTTCTCTTAATTCAAGTCAGGGTTTTTTTACTTTCCTAATAGCCTTAAACCATTCCTTCCAACACTGCCCCTCATATGCAATATCCTATTAAACCATAATATAGGAAATAGAGCAAATCAGAGCTCAGGGCTGCATGGGAGGCTGCGGCACAGTTGCATGGGCTCTTCCCTCTCGCCCCACTGCAGCTGCCCCGGGGCCCTCCACACAACTGTCTGCTGTCTACTTGGAATAGGCTGAAACCCACTGTACAGTAACATGTTGTCTCTCAAGAGGAAGGAAAGGGACAGTAAGAACCCACATGCCTGTTAATTATCAGACAAGCACATTTTAAATCATATCCTTCCTTCACAATGAAACATTTCTGTAATTCTGAGACCCTGGTATCACATATTTCTATCTACATCATTCCTGAGGCAGCTGAATATCCAAGAAATCATTGACTAATTGGATGACTCCGTATTATAACACTAGATCAGCACTGAGAAATGAATGAATAGTTGCTGAATGAATAAATGGATGCAGGATATGCAGGTTCAATGATTAGAGTCCCCAAGGGACTCTCTTACTTGCCTCATGTAGATCCCAGTCTGCATTTTAGGACTGTCATGCTCAGGTCTATTTAAGAAGAGAGATGATGACTCAGTGTCAAATTCCCAGAATCAAATCTCCCAGGCAGAATTATGGAATGGAGGGGAGGTGGAAAGAACAGCTTTCTCTCAGGTGAGAAAGTATGAAATATTTGGAAAGGATGTTCCTTAATAAAATGAGATTCAGTAAATGTCCTGGATTTTGAATCATGAGATCTTTATTTGCTTGTGGGCTAAGGCAGTGATATTAAAATAGATGTGCAATCACCCTGTGCTCTCTACCTGTCACTGTATGAAGCCGCCTTCACGAATCCTCTTTTGTTTCTCTGCCATCTTTAACTGAGGCATCATGAACAGAAGGTGTAGTTCCGGGTCTTTTTTCACAGTAGAAGATTTCCCCCCCACCCCCAGTCTTTTTAAAATAGCAGAGGTTGGGCCTCCCTGGTGGTGCATCGGTTGGGCGCTGCGCTGTGTTGCTGTCAGCAGCTCGCGATGCGAGTTCTACGCCCAGCCAGGGAGAATTTCCCACATGGTGTGGCAGACCTCTCCTGCCTCACCCGCTGCTCCCCTCAGCAGTGTACTTCTGATCTGCCTGTTCTGCTCCCCACTCCGTCTCTGGTGAACCCTCTCGCCGCCCCATGCCTCTGGCCTGTACCCCAGCTTGTATGTATAAATAAATAAATCTTTAAAAAAAATAATAAAATAAAATAAAATAGCAGAGGTTGGCTGCGCAGAGATTATAGATTATTGACATACAGAATCTGATTGTGCTCAGGCTGCTTACACAGCCTTCTCCAGTGAAGGAATTTCATGATTTCAGCCTCCCCTTTTCCTATCAGAACTGCTAAGAAGAATTATAGAAACTTCTCAGATTCCTGCTGTGGCTGGAAATGACCTGATAAAGGTGCTCTGAGTGGGCAGTGCAAGAGGGGTGGACCCCGAAAGCTGTTTCCAAAATCTCTTATGCTTAAAAAGACACTAAAATTATGTTCCTTAGAGAATTTCTAGACAGCTCTGCCCCTGTGGGAGTCTCTACAATGAACCCACACAAAGAATGCTGGGGGAAAAGAAGGCAGGAAAGAAAAAAAAGTGAAACACCTGGTTTGGGCAGATTTTTCCCTACCACATGGGGCAGGTTTTAGTGCCATCTGGTAGTCAGCCATGTTCTGCTCGTCCTTCTCGCCAGTCAGGTCCCCTGTGGGCCTCAAGGCCCAGGCCGGCAGCAGATTGCAGTCGACCCTGGGACCGCCAGCATCCGGGGTCTGCAGCCCCGCTGCCTGCCTGCCGGCGTATGTCGCCCCTCCTGTGCGTGTCCGGCTGCAGGCTCTCCTTTTGACCTTCCCAAATAGTACTTGAAGCAGCAATTAGAATGAGTCTTCTGAGCGCTGCAGCCAGGATATTTTAAATCTTTTAGCCTTTGAAGAAACTTTTAGACAAATTGACCTTTATTTGTACCCAGTGTAACTAGACCAAAAAATAAACAAACCATTTTCATTTGTGACTAAAAGAGAAATTGTCACCCTAGCGCTTCTCCTGGAGTCCCTGCTTACCCCTGTATTTGGCTGCCAGCAGAGATCACAGGAAAACAGCCAATCATTCAAATGCACCAGCTGTGCCTTCACTCACTCTTCACACACCAGTTTCGATTTCCTATGTGTTCAGTGACATTTCCCCACATCTGTGGAATTACAATGGAAAATACTCTATCTCCTGCAAGTTGTGTATTCTGTTTAAGCAGTTGTTAGTATTCAATTTTTTTCAAAACAATAGTCTCATGCTAGAAAATATTAGTGTTTATGATATGTGATACTGAAAGAACCTGTTTATTTCCCACCCTCTTTTACTCCAATAATTTCAGTTTCTCCGTGTCTATCTTTGGTTAGTACAACCTCTGTGTGGCATGTTTGGCAGTCTGTTTTTGCTTTTCTGCTTTTTGTTTTCACACTGATCTTCAGGAGGGACAAGCACATTGTTGCAAATCCGGCCCACCAGGCATAAGTGATTGGTTCATGTTTTACAGAGTTTTGGGAGGGAGATGAAGAGGAGAGTTTTCATTTTATATCACATAGGAAATAATTTAAATAGCACATTAGTCATCTCTGCTCTGCCCAAAGTCTTGCTTCTCTAAATTTTTACTGGGTCTAGTTTCACATGCTATCTCCTCCTTTTTATGCGAATCTAGAATGTATATAAATTATCTCTATATTGCCTCACCTCTGCTCCTCAAATATTATATCACCTCACTCATTCCACTTCTAGGACACAATAGAATTTCTGATTATTGGGATCTGTTTTCTAAGAAGGCAATGAGAATTGCAATTAATTTCTTTCCTTTTCTTCTTTTTCTTTCTTTTTTCCTGCTGTGCTGACATAGCTTCCAGCAAATTCAGACAGAAATAACCCTGTCTAAGGAAGCAAAATTGGTGCAAACTGTGCCAGGATGGTCCCTGAAATGTATGAAATTTGTATTTTCAATACTTTGAAGAGATAAATTCTAGCTGTATCTACCACCTCAGAATATCTTCTCCCTACAAAATATTGTAAAGGGATTTTTAGCACATTTGCATATTAGCACATAGCACATTTGCTGTTTAAGCAGCAATTTAGAAAGAAAATGAACAACAGCAATAACCTCAAATTTCTTTGTAGCTTTTGGTTGATTATTGGCAATTGGCACTTCAGTTTACACTGATTTGTTAATATTTTCAACTTCATGGTTTCGTATCTCAATATTCATTTATAAATTCATATTCTAACAGTTAAAGTAAGAAAAGATTCTGAAGAATTCAAACAAAAAATGAATAATTCAAGCTTTTGATGCAGGAAAAACATGTTCAAGTTGATGTTTTTAACTTAAAGTAACAATGGTTCTACTGCCAATGAACTGACAGTTCATAAAGAAAGAGGAGCTACTCAGCTTATTTTACATATAGATCATCCTAAGCCAAAGAAACAAGGAGTTCTATTCACACTGATGTTACTTTGATCGACAGTGCTATCTATAAGTAAGAAGATATGTCCTCTTCTTTTTATGAATCCATCATCAACTCTTCCTGTTAAGCGATATCGCCTCTGCAAGCAAGACTCATTTTGTGATTCTTTAAAATGCCACTCCCACAACTGGCAAAGGGGCAGTCCTTCTGCTGTGTTATTGCCTAGCTGATGATCAGGACATTGGTAAGAAGAATTAATATTGGATAGTGACCTTTAAAATCTCCAAAGGTACAGACCTTTTTATATTAAAAATAGTTAATTTGGGCCTCCCTGGTGGCGCAGCGGTTAAGTGCTGTGCTGTGGAGCTGTTGGCAGTGGTGACGCAAGTTCGAAGCCCGGCCAGGGAGATTCCCACATGGTGCAGCAGACCCTTCCTGCCTCGCCCGCTGCTCCCCTCAGCAGTGTATTTCCATCCATCTGCCTGTTCTGCTCCCCACTCTGTCTCTGGTGAACCCTCTCGCTGCCCCATGCTTCTGGCCTGTACCCCAGCTTGTATGCATAAATAAATATCTTTAAAAAAAATAATTAATTTTTTCAAGAGAAAAAAAACACATCTCAAGCCATCTGTTTTAATCCTCTTGTCAGACAGGATGATTTGTACTAATCTAACTAGGTTGGGTATTGTAGGATGGAGAAAAGCAAGGGAATCAAGTATTGTTTGTTTTTAAATCTCGATCCTAATAGTCCACCCTTACCTGTTTATGGTGAGTCAGACACTGGTTCAGGTTTTTTCTGTGTGGGATTTTATCCTTTGTTTCGTTTATGTATACCCTTTATCCAATTATCAGATCATGTCCAACCCTTTATTATAAAGCCTTCACCAACACGAATCCTACCAGTTCTTCTTTATCCTGAATTCTTTTGCAGTGCTTACATACTTTGTTTTTAGATACATTTTAAATAGTTTAACTTTTTAATAGCAGATTTTTATCTCAACTGAACTTTTGTCTGCTTAAAAGTTTTATATGGGACGGGAGAAAGAATTTCTTTCTCGCCCTTCTTGCTCTTTCATTAGAGGGGAAAAATGCTAATTTAATGGAGTCATGTTCTACAAATGATTGAGCTATATTTCCTCTAGTATGTGATGATATAAATTAAAGGCTAATCCACAGTGGTGTTTTCCTTTTGTTTATTTAGTCTGGATTTCCTTAAAAGCAAAGCTTGAGACAAAAAGATAATATATAGATATTTTATAATATATGATTAAGTTTCTACAGATTAGGAGTGAGGTTTAGGGGGAAATGGAACAGAGAAGAAAATAAACACAAATAATTATTATCAAGTTGTAAAACATCAGTGACTATTCTTGATCCAGTGTAACTTTTTGAGGAAACCTAGAAATCTGTCTCAGAACTATTTCCCTAGAGAAAAGAGGGGGGAAATGTTTACCCAATGGTTCCATCATCCATTTGTCAAGGCTGTCACATGGGTATTAATTTCCTCACACTTTTATGTGATCTCTGAACAGTTCAGGAAGATGCTCCACTAAGCTAGTGTGAGGAAGTGAACCCTCCCGGGGCAGGATGAAAGGGTTATATGATCTGAGCCTGAGACACAGGAACTCACAATTTGCACTTGCAAAAGTGCATTGTGTATCCACACTTTGGAACTGTTCCTGCAATGGTTTCTGCAGCACGAAGTGGGACAAAGTGAATTCTAAGTGGTTTGTAAGAGATTCTTATTATACTGCATAAATTATTTCTATAAGAGAATTCAGGTCTTTATTCTGAGCAAACCAAAAGACTCTTTTGTTTGCGCTTTTGTTACTGCTAATATGTCAGATTTACAAAGGGCTCATGGAATAGTTGCAACATTGCTGTTGAGTCTTCACCTCTGTTGAATGACTCACAGCTCATTCATATATTTGGATTCAGTGCATATCTTCTAGTAAGATTAAGACTGAATTGTGGGGAGAATGTTAATACCCACTTAGTCTTAGAATATAAATAATAGCATCCAGAGGGTTGTGCAGTTCGAATTAACAATATTAAGGTAAAAAAAGGTGGCAATTTATTTCCCATGTGCTCTTTGTGCATGTATATCTTCTTTAGATAGGAGAAAGAAGAAGAATGACTGGGTCAGGATAAAATATATTATTTCTGCATGTACTTTGAAACCTAGCATGATTTGTTTGTTTTCATATCCAAGACTGTCCAAAATTTTTCTCCACAGTCACTCCCAAATTCTCCCCTCTGTCTCTCTCTCACACACACCCCCCACCCACACACACACCCATGAATGAGACTTACATATTGAGAACACAAACCAGAATGTAAAGAATTTGTTTTAGAAGTAGAATATTGTGGTTCAAGAACACTCTTGAGGGAAAAGGGAAAGAATTAAAATAGCTTCTCTGTTTTTCTTTGGGAATAAGGAGTGATGATGACACATAACCATATGTATGTAATACACTCTAAAAATTCATACATCAAGAAAATTGTGTTGTAATCTATTGCAATATACAATAAAATTAAACCACTATTAAAACTAGCATTAAGATTCATTATACAAAAGCAAAATTGCTCAGCATATAAAACTGAGTTCATTTAAAAGAAAAAGTAGTTAGTCTTTATAGCCAAATGCAATTTCCATAATGGCAGAAGAAAACAAATGATAGCATTTTGGTATATATTCATATACGATTTTACACTGGGGATTGTAATTACTGTTTACTCTGGTAGATCAAAAGTATTTAATGCCAAAATTGGGCAAATTGGTTTAACTTATAATATTGTTAAGTTTTTAAAATGACAGTTACATAATCATAAAGTAATCTGAAAGATTTATATAGAAATAGTGTGAGGATGTATAGGAAAAGGGAAGGGATCTAGATTTTTATGCAGTACTATTTGAAAATTATTGTCCAGTTCAATTAATCACCTTTTAAAAAAATGTAATCATCTAAGAAAGAAAAATATTTTAAAGTGATTTTCTTTCTCCAGACCTGAAAGCAAATTACAGAAAATTAAATAAATTAATTACAAAATTTCTGCAGACCTAAGTACTTAATAATGACAGAATTAAGAGCCAATAACTTGAAAATATCAATAGACAATCGTACAAAATGAAGAAAAAAAGAGTAGGAAAAATCAAGGAAATGTGGTAAAAACATGTCAAATAGTCTAAAACACATAGTCCCAAAAGGCAAATAAAGTCAGAATTAAGTGTAGAAAATTTTGAAAATGGTTGAAATCTCTCAAGTATTAAAAACCCTAACCCTAAACAAAATAAATACAAGGAAAATCACACCAAGGAATATCATAATAATGCTGCAGAAAAAAAGTTTTGGAAGCAGTCACCCAATTACTATACAGTTCCTGTATCCTGAATAGATATTGATGCTCACTGAAATAAGCCATATCATTGGCCATATCTTAAGTGTCAATACATTTCAAATCTTTCAGAGTATATTTTTTGACTAAAGCAGATGGAAAATACAAATAAATAGCTAAGAGGTGTCTGACAAAATTCTAGAATTTGTTTCCTATTGATGTTGAAACAATCCCCCTCACACTTGCTTAAGGGGAAAGCAATTTATTCTTATATAATTCTGATCGCCACAAATCCAGCATTTGTCTTATGGGGCTAAACTCAAGGTATTGCCAGGGCATATTCCTTTTGGAGTCCCTGGGAGAGAAACATCTATTTGCCTTTTCCAAGATTCTGGTGGTAGCTGGTATCCCTCGGTTCAGGAGGCATCCCTTGAATCTCTACTTCTTTTATCACATTGCCTCTTCTCTTCTGCAGTCGATTCTCCCTTTACTCCATTTTATAATGATTTGCGATTACATTAGGGTTTACCCAGTTTATCAAGGATAATCTCCTTACCTAAAGATTTTTAATTATACCTTTCAAGTCCCTTTTGCCATATAAGGTAATAATCACTGTTTCCAGGGACAGTTCTCTTTAAGGAACACAATTCACCTACCACAATTCTCAACTATTTGAAAATTTGAAACACAGTATGTTAATTAATTCGAGTCAAAGAATAAATCTCATGGATGGTTGGGGAAAAAAATTCAAAGAAAGAAAATAAAAACACAGCATATCAAAATTAGTGAAATGGAACTAAAGAGATTCTTTGAAGAAAATTTATACCCCTAAATGCTCATATTAGAACAGAACAATTTAAAATGAATAATTTAAGCTTTCACATCAGAAATAATTTTTGTAAAATCAAATTAAATCCCAAATATGTATGTATAGACCAATATTAAATATGAGAATACAAATCAATGAAAGAAATAGAAGATAGATAGGTGATAGTCAAAATTTGAAGCTGAAAGATTAATAAAATCTTTTAATGAGAATTATAGTGAGAGAAGGAGGAAGAGAGCAAGAAAATGTGTGAAAACATAAATTATGAATACCAATAATGTGAGAGCACATCATTACACATTTATAGGTAATAAAAAGATAATAAGGAAGAATTGTTGAAAATATTATTCAAATAAATTTGATAACTTAGACGAAAACTACCACTCTAGAAGAAAGATCCACTCAAGAAAAATTAGAAATGATTAACTTTCTTATATCCATTGAAGTAATTAAATTGGTAATCAAAAAATATTCTTTGTCCAGATGGTTTCAGTCATGAATTTATCAAATATTTAAAGAGTTAACACCTTTACGAAGAAAAGACTTCCCCCCAAAAAAAACTTCCCAAATTGTCCTAAGACTAGCATTATCCTGATACTAGAAACTGAACTAAACTAACCAAAATAGTAAACGAAAAAAATATTTACAGCTTAATGTCCTTTATGAAAATAGATACAAAAATTTTCACAAAATATTGGGCTACTGAATTCAGCAATATTAAAAAAAACATAATACAGTAGGATCAATAGATTTGTAAGTGCAAGCTTGGTTTAAGATTTGAATATCAATAAATGTACTTTATTAAAAAAATAAAGATGAAACATTTAAAACTTATCAGTATAATTAATTATATTGATAAAATATGAGAGGAAAGCTGGAAGATAATCTCAAAATATGCTAAAAAAGAAAATTTGTATTATATATTTACCTACATATTTATCATTTACAGTATCTCACCTTTTTTTTTTTTTTTAAGTCAAAGGTTAGAAGAAGGCATGAGGTTTAGATGTGTGAGGTTTCTGTTTGCTTTCTACTCTCTCATCTGGTTGTCCTGGGGTAATGACTGGGCTGTCAGCAGCTGCACCACCTTGTTCAACTTCTTTACCTTCCCTAGTTCCTATGCTAAGTATTCGGTTAGTTTAGGATTTAGCACATTTGTATCACAAATTTGTAAATAAAATTTTATGGTAACAAAGTTGCATAGTGCTTATGGCTGTTGATACACTAGAATGATAGAACTGTTGTGACAAAGACCATATTCTACCAAATTCAGATATTTCTAAATCTTTCTTAGTCAAACTGGAAATATGTAAAAATTCTCATTTATGTACAATTACACAAAAAGTGAATTGAGAAAAATCCTTGAAAACACCTGTACACCTAAAACCAGTCAATCAAGTAATCGTATTTTTCCAAATTAAGAAAAATTATTTCTGGGCTTCCCTGGTGGTGCAACAGGTTAAGTCTCAACCTATGAAGCTATCCACAACCACTGTAGCACAAGTTCAATCCCAGCCAGGGAGCTTCCCACATGGCATAGCAGACTTCTCCTGTCTCTCCTGCTGTTCCATTCAGCAGTGTATGTCGTGGATCTGCCAGTTCTCCTCCCGGCTCTCTCTGGTGAATCCTCTCACCACCTTGCACCTCTGGCCTACACCCCAGTTCTTGTATGTATAAATAAATAAATATTTAAAAAAAAAAAGAAAAAGAGTTTCTTTAGGTCTGTTACACTAGTCAACATTGAGATCGTTAGTGACTTAAAAAGGCCCTAATCTGTAGTGTCTTGGTGTGCTGAACATGAATATAACCCTGAACATTTTTTATTAGCTCTCATTCTGAAGATATTTCAGATAGTTCATTTTATATGTTTCACCGTGTAAATTTATCCAGTAGGACTGCAACAACATCCTAAATCAGCCTAGAATGATGTAATATTGCATCACATTGCATAATACCATCATGCACACATCATCCAGAGTGGGTTGCATCATTTTCTGATGCAATGCAATACTATTGCCAGGCAGCTGCTGAAGTAAGCAGATGTCAGCAGTGCACTATATAAAGCCCTGTTGGAAAAGTTGAGCATTGAAAATATTTCAGACTTTGTGCGAGACATTTATTATAGCTGTTATTATTTTATGCATTTAGGCACAATACAGAACAGTAATGCCTCGAAAGTGCGTGAATAGCGTGGACAATTTCTGCTCTGTTTGTGGGGAAGTGACATTTGCCAACCAGAAGAAAAGTATCACTTCTCAAGTGAAGAAGGCTTATCATCTTGACTTCGGATGCAAGGTTGGTGACCAAGACAAGTCTTGGGCCCCACATATATGCTGTCCTTCATGTACAACACAGCTTTCACAGTGGTTCAATGGCAAAAGACCATCCATGCCGTTTGCAGTCCCCATGGTGTGGAGAGAGCCAAGCAACCACATAAAAGACTGTTTCTTCTGGGCCTCCCTGGTGGTGCAGCGGTTGAGCACTGCGCTGTGGAGCTGTCGGCAGCAGCACAATGCAAGTTCGATGCTCGGTCGGGGAGAATCCCACATGGTGCGGCAGACCTCTGCTGCTTCTCCCGCTGCTCCCCTCAGCAGTGTACTTCTGATCTGCCTGTTCTGCTCCCCACTCTGTCTCTGGTGAACCCTCTCACCGCCCCACGCCTCTGGCCTGTACCCCAGCTTGTATGCATAAATAAATAAATCTTTAAAAAAAAAAAAAGACTGTTTCTTCTGCTTGGTTCCTCCTCTTTCCAGCAGGATAACAAAGTAAAAGAAGTGGAGAATAGTCTACCCAAACATTCCGTCTGCATTGAGATGACTGGTTCAACAACAACAACAAAAAAATTAAAAATTATAGAATCTGTCCTCAAGGTCCTTTCAAAAATATTGAAACAATAGTACAATAACAAAGCACAGGATATGTGGAGCCTGGAACTGAACCTAGCAGCCTGCACAGAACAACAGCTATCAATGTAGTTGAAAACAAATTCACTATTTATCTTCCAACAAGTTATCCTGGAACAATAAACTTTACAAGAGAAACCTGAACTTTCATTGAATATGATATATAGACTTGCCATATTGTGGTATTTGGTCATCAACCACAGTTCCTGGCTCAAAGATGCCCTTGGCACTTCCTAAGTGTTGTGAGTGATAACAGTATCTATTGTTATGTTATAACAGTATTTATTGTTATGTTAATGAGGTGATTTTGGAAAATGCCTGAGGCTGATTGCCAGGGAAACCAAATGAATAGAAGAGAGGGATGGCAGTTGAATTCATCACCAGTGACCAATGATTTAATCAATCTATTCAATTGTGCCTACTCCTTCTATAAAAGTCCTACATGAGAGGACTCCTATGATCTCCTTCTATGAAAGTCCTACATGAGAGAGCTTCAGAGAGCCCCCAGGATAGTAAACATGAAGATTTGGGAGAATGACACACCAGGAAAATGCATGGAAACCCTATGCTTTTTTGCCATACCGTGTCCTGTGCTTTTCCTCCATTTGTTGTTTCTTTTGGTATCTATCCTTTGCCATAAATCAGTTACCCCATGAGTGAACAATGAGATGGTTGTCCTAGAAACCTCGAATTTATAGACAGTCATTCAGAAGCCCCCGTTATAATCTTGGTTTGAGCTAGGCACCTCAAGTCTGAGGAGTGCGTTGTGGGGACTTCCAATCTGTACTTGGTTGGTCAGAAGTCCAGTTGCACTGGGCTTGTGGCCAGTGTCTGAAGTGATGGATGGTCATGGGAAACCGAGTCCTTAACCTGAGGAATCTGATGCTATCTCAAGTAGATCGTGCCAGAACTGAGTTGAATTCACGAAGGTAAGGATTGCGGTTGGATGCAAGATCCCACCAACTTTTCAATACTTAACTCTTTTTAGTCACAGAGAATATTTAAGTGCAATTAAGATGGAGAGATTGATTGATAATTGGGTTTAATGTTGAAATATCTCCTACTTTCCATAGCAAGATAATTTGGAAAATTCTAGAAAACACTAATTTCTTGGGACATTTAAATATATTACTGTCAAACTCTCATGTTGGAATACTTACCTATTGATTTAAAAAATCATTTTCTAGTTATACTCTAAACATTTAAAATTTTCGTGTCTCTTACATTTGGTAGGGGGAGATAGGAAACAAACCAATAAAATCTATATGATATATTAATAGTATAAACAATGTATGATATCAGGTGGTATTTGGTGTCACTATGAAGTATACAAAAAGAATGGATGATTTAGGATTTAATGTTTAGTTGGGATTCTCAAGGAAGACATTTTTGAAGGTTAATATTTGAAAGAGACCTGAATAAAGCAAGAGACCAAAGGGTAATAGTATTTATGGGGAGGAAAATCTCAGATTGACAATTGGCAAGCTCAAATATCTGAGATTGGACTATGGTTGGTATATTTGAAGAATATTAAAGATGTCAACAAGATGATCGCATATATGTATTGAGGAAGAAAGAAGAATACTATATAAAATGGAGAAATTGATAAATAACTGAAAAAGAAAAATATGACATAGTATGCATAATGTTGAATATAATTAATTGTTAAGTATAAAACAAAATGAAACTATAGCACAAGGGTGCTAAATATGGATATAATGATATATAGATAAAGACTTTAAATATATGTAGTACACATACCATATACCAAAAATGTTACCAGTTATTAATAATGGCGGGTGGCATTTTCTTCTGTTTTTTTTTTAATTTTATTAATTTTATGAATTATGTGTGTATTCCTTTGAAAGTCTTAGCTTACAAGGTTTGTTAGCATACAAGAACTTTTAAGAATTTTGTTCTGCTAAGTCATTTAAACTGCTTTGAATTTTGCAAGTGTTTTTCAAGTAATAGCAAAGGCAGAACTGGAAATAGAGTATAGAACTATGATGCTAAAATCAATTGGATGATTGAAAATTACAGAATGAAAAAGCAAATGAATGTACAGAGTGATAAATACAATAAATCTAAAACTTAGAGAAATTATTTATCAGGTAAAAGTCAAACTTGTAATAGAAAATTATATAATGAACCTAGTAAAGAATGATTCTGGGGCTTCACACCGTAAAAGTGGTATATAGCATTTTGATACATAATCAGGCAGAACCTTAACATGATTGCCGGCATTAACTTAATAGCAATACAAAATTAATGAAACATTTAGCAGAAATTTAGCATCCATTCATCATTATGTATTATCTTTAATCAAAGGCATTTTAAAAGAGAACTTTCTGTGGATTCATATGGGAACTGTTTCCCCAAGGAGAGTTAAGTCACCAGTTTTTAAAGAACCATCAAATAAATGCGTTTATTTTATTCAGACACATAAGATTGGATCATGGAGACAGAAGAAAAGCTTTAGCCTTAGCAAAATAGCTTTTCATTACTCATGCCAGAAGCAGCAGAATATTTTTAATATTTATTTGCTTGACTTGACACCAGTCAGGTTTGCGTAAAAGAAAGACATCAGTGTGTATATGTAACCAGGATGACTTTGAGTCAGGAAGCAAGTCTAAAACATTGCATTTTATTTTAGTAGAAATGGACAATGGGCAGTTAAATGGTCCAGAGTCCTTTCTCCTTGTGCCATTAGTTTTGTTTATCACCTGAGGCATAACAATTTTATTATCTGTTAAATGGAGAGAGTAGGACTAGCCTGTGCCACACACAGAGAAAACAGTGATGCTCCTTCAATCATGCAGCACACAGTGGCGAAAAATTAGTTTTTCATCTTTATAAATCATGCATTTTTTATGTGCCTCCTGTACTTTCCCATCTCCAATTATACCTAAAGCCTTTCTTACAATAAGTATGTCTGTCTTCCCAGCTCTTTAGAGGAGATACAAGATGATAAATATTTGGTGGGTATATGTACCATTCAACCATAAATGTCACTATATTTTCCCCCACTCATGTAATTTATTTCTCTTTTTTGCATTTTAGTTATTATTTTTCATTACATATATATCACCAAATGTCTTAATAAAAGCACCTTACAGGTAGCAGAGTTGCAGACTTAACTTGCAAAGTGAGTGCATAATAGAGGCCCAGCTGCTGTGCCCTCTCTGGCTGTGCTATTTTCAGGTGCTCACGGGGCATGCACCTGTGCTTTGTTGACTGAATTCATTACAGCTGTGTTGTTACTTTCACATTCAGGCCCGAAATTAGAATTTTGTAGTCTTGTGTATTCCCCTGTAGTGTAAAAAGGTCACTGCCCTTAGAGCCTTGAGATTGGTTTGCTTCTAGTCCTTTTATTTATTGTATATAACACAGCTCTTCTAGAATTCTTTTGTATTCTTGCTATTATGTGACTCATAATTTAAAGAGAGGTTATAAGGATGGAGTAGACTAAACTAAGTAAAGTCAATTAGCAAAATATAAATCATTTGGATATGGTAACTAAATTGTCAAAAATTTAGAACTTCTGATTTACTACTGTGTTCACAGATTCATGCTGTTTTGCAGGATTAAGAAATAGGGGGTAAGATCCCTGCCAGCATGTAGCTTATGATCTGGTTAATGAAAAAAATACTTGTGATACATTGAGATATAACACACTCATGAAAACAGTATTTGTGGGAGAAAGCATATGTGAGTGCAGGAAGGAACTAATTTGGCAACCAGTGTTCAGTAGACAAATAATGTGGACAATAACTATGGAAAGTGTAGTAAAAGAAGATAATGGTCTTGAGGTAAGGGCAGGCTTTGTTCAACACTGAGGAATTGGGTAGCAAAGATTATGTGGTCCAAGGTCTTGCATACAAAGGAAGGCTTTAAGCAATCGCATGGTAGCAGTTAAGAATAAATTACGTTAATAGTTGCCTGTTAATTTTGTTTTTTAACTATTAACCAGAGACACTTTGCAGGGGAGGGGGAGGGAGAGGAAGCAAAACATTCCCTATAGTGATGGTGCACAGGTGAATTGGTGATGGGACTTTTACGGGGACTACACCTGCAAGGAGAAAGCATGCATTGTACAAAAAGGAAAAATGATGTTTATATATATATATATATATATATATAAATTTTAAAAAACATAAGTTATGTTAATTGGACAATTGGACTTCTCAGCCTTACCTATATATCTTTAGGCTTAGAAATGGTAATTTTTTTTTTAAATATTATGTATTTCTAAATTGGAAACCAATCTTCATAATGTCTTAAAACTTTCAGTCTGGGTTTTCAAAAGATTATTTGCTAACAGGTGAGCTTGAATTACCAAAAAAAAAAAAAAAATGAGGTAATATACTTCATGAAGATAAATTCTACTTACATTCTTCTAATCTCATTGCTACATCAAGGAAGCCAAGTGGAAATAAATGAAGTAAGAAAAAGAAAAGTGAAGAAAGAAAATAAAATCTAGTACCCTTCTCCAAGGGTAGTAGATCAAGTGGGTAGCATTTATAAGCAATTTAACATAGAGTGAGATATCTATTGAAAACCTGAAAAAAAATAAAGCCCTAAAGTATCATCTGGATCCTTCTTTCCATTCTCCTGAAGACATAGATAACTGAAAACAGCAGAAAAGCAGTTGGACAGAGGCACATGATGAAATTGTGACTGATAAAGACAAACACAGAAGATGTCAGTAGAGGTGACATTGATCTTAATTTTTGAATGCTGAAATTTTATTCTTGAAAAGAAGTGTTTTTAAGAAGTCGTTACTATAGACCCAGGAAAATACAATGTGGAAGGGAAATGAGCATGGGCAAAATTCAGAGAAACAATATTTACCAGATTTTTTTCAAACCTGAAATGTCTGAATTGTTTCAATTAGCTTTTCACTTTGCACTAACACATATTCTAGAAGTGTTTGCTTTTTTCAATTCATGACAAATAGCCAACATCACTTTTTTTGACAACTGGGTTCTCTGTCTGTCTGGCCCACTTCTAGTTCCAGATGATACAGCAAACTATGTTGAGCGAATGGTGTCTTGTAGTCTAGCATAATGCCAAGTACGGAGTGGAGAAGCACAGTAAGTACTGGTGAAGGTGACGTGAGATGACGCTAGAGTTCCCTTTTTATTTCCTTCCCTGTTAGTATCTCTCTGTTCTCCTCATTTTAAACTGCTTCTCTTTCCCAGTCAAGTCGACGACCCATGGTGATTTAATCATCTTCCCACCTTACTCCTACAGACCATATTCCTTGTATTTTTATTTACGGTTTGATTTAGGAGTGTATTTTAAAGATTTATTTGCACAGTATATCAAATTTTAAATAAAACATACAGTGAAATTCTAAATTGTATCTCTAATATTCCAGTTATATCATTAATTCATTAGGTTTGTCACTGAGATGAATTATGCAACTAACTTCTCGAGTAAGCTGATTTGAATCCATATTTTAATCTTTGAACATAAATAACTCTATTAATAATAGCAATTTGTTTATAAGACTGAATTTTCATGTTATTTATAATCCTTCTATTCTAACTGTATGTTGTATTCTAATGTCACATTCAAAAATGACAGGACTGATATAGATTTATATTATCTGAAATTAGTTTGCTTCTGTCATTTGTTCATTCATCCATCCATCCATCCGACTTTCATCGGGTGCCCATCATATAAGATGCTGAACACTAGGCTCATGTTGCTAAGTAGACTGCCAATATTAAAATATGAGACAGTGCTGGTAATATCCCTGGGCACCCAGTTGTATTACTCTTTGTGTGTTGCTGGATACACTCAGGTCCTCCTCAGGTCTACCCTTCCATAGGATCAGGAGACCATAAGTCCAAGTGCATAGAGCTACAATACTAAAACATAGGAGATTATGCTTTGGATACCGATACTGTTCTAATAATCTCAACCCCTTATTTCAATGCCTGTTTGAGTCCCTTCCCTGAGTCTCTGATAGTTCATCAAATATCCACTGCTGTTCACACTCTTAGACCAGATAGTCGCAGTTGTGGATCCGCCCTGAGGTTGCTTGTGATAGTGAATGATTTTGGTAGAAATACAATGAGGCAGATCATGGGCCTAGGACCTTTATTTGTTTCCTGGTTCCAAGTCCTACGAATAATGGTTAATAGATAATAGAATTTGTAATTAAATGTAATTTAATGAAATAATTTAAAACTATTATTATGTAAAGAGAGGGTTAATTTGCAGCTGGGCTATGGTAAATTTATGCTTATCTCTAGGGATAACTAGAAGTCTAATGCTGACTCCTGGCCAAGATTAGGATGCAGTATACTAAATGGAGATTTATGACATGCTATATAAAGTTCATAACTCCCCTAGAGGCATCTTGTAACATCTTATTTATATTGTTTATTAAAATTGTATAGATTGGTAATTGGCACACAGTTTAAACTGTTCCACAAGACTTTAGCCGTGTAACCATTAAAGAGCAGTGAATTGGTGCCCTGAGGCAGGGATTATGGTGGTTTATAACCTGAAAACCAAGAGGACAGGATAAGGTAGAGTCCTCAAATGTCTAGAGCAACTAAGAAAACAGTCAAGGAAACTACATATGGATGTCTCAAATCACTCTATTTGTCTATGCTTTTTTTATTCTCTACCTTTATTAAAGCTTTATTTTAGTATATCTTATAGAATGTTGTGATCTTTTCAATTATCTGGCTCATGCAGATGTCATAAAATAAACATAAACAGTGAGTTGGGAGAGAGGATAGTGGGGAAAAAAAACAATGCTTTAGTTTGGGGCCTACTTCAGGCCTCTCTGAGGAGATAATATTTAAGAGATTTGAGAGGTAGAATTTATCTGCATTTATAAAGAGGGCATGGAGAATGTTTGAGGAAAAGAAAACAGCATTAGAATATTTAGAAGTCATTTCTAATTTGCAGTTTCTTCTTGTCTCTTTTGGAGTGGAAGATAGACTGCTCCAACAAATTGACTTATGCCCTAACATGTCTTTTTTACTTGGAAAATAAGTATTTGTGATCCAGACAAGTGACAGTTAGTTGCTATTTATGACATCTGGAGTGAGAACAGTTCCCAACACCCTATGTCAATTCCTTGGAGAAGTGATCAAATGGAATGGAACATGAAGCAAGAAATCCCTTAAAAATCTAAGAACTACTTAAACAAGGACACAGGAATAGCTTTTACATGGGTTCATTTATTGGAGCTATTTTAAATCCTTGTATGAGGTAGTGCCTATTTCTCACATTAAAGATAATGTAGTAGGTCACATAATCACTGAGATGTTCTTCCTAAGATGATTTTGTTAAATTCTGTTGTAAATAATTTCTAGTCTTATAAAACCGTTAGATGTGATTAATGATGTGATAGGACATTCTAGAAGTATACTAAATGTTACAGTGATAGACCTTCAGCATGAAGAAATATGTACTTCTCAGCATTCAAGGGCCTTTTAAAGAACTGCTATATTAAAAAAATATATTAATGGCTCCATTTAAATACATCTTAAAACATAGACTAGGTTTTTCTTTTTCCAAAATTAAGCCCTGATTGTAAATAGCTGTGATAAAAATAAAAATAAGTATCATTTTATTACAATGTAAAGATGAATAGCAAGAGTTTGACTATGTAGGCTATGCATAGAGTCCACAAGATGTATTAGTCCAGGTTCTCCATAGAAACAGAATAAATAGATAGGTATTGCTCATGGAGACTGAGAAATCTCATGAACTGTTGTCATGGAGTTGGAAACCCAAGAAAGCTGGTAGTGTCACTTCCAAAGCCCAAGAGCCAGATCTGTATGGCAGATTTCATTCTAAGTCTGATGGCCTGAAAACCAAAAATTCCTGGTGAAGGGAAGTATCAGTAGACTAGCTCTATCAGAAAGTTAGAGCATAATTTCAACACTTCTCCACCCTTTTGTTCTGTTCAGGCCCTCAATGGATTAGATGATGCCTGCCGATATTGGGGAGAGCCATCTGCTTTCTCAGACTACTGATTCACGTGCTAATCTCTTCCAGAAATACCCTCACTGACACACCCAGGAATAATATTTAATCAGTTATCTGGACATCCCATAACCCAATCAAGTTGACACATAAAATTAACTATCACAAGTCTACCCTCTGTCAAGTTAAACTCATATGCACCTTATTAAACCATACCTAATCTTGAAATAAAGACAATCACTAAAATCCAACTAACATGATACAACTATTCCTGCCTTGAACCAAAAATGCAGTAATCCTTTCTTTAGAGGAAAGATCTTTAGGAGGTGTGATCTCTGAGTGATAGCCCAAAACTTCAACACTCTGACATACAATTAACACCACTTAAATGTTAAGTGTGTTGTAAAGTCACTACATCTTTATTACTTGATTAGGTTGTAAGAGAGAAAGAAAGCAAACACACATGCACACACACATTCATAACATGTTCACCTTTTGATAGAGATGGTGGAAAAGTGACTTACCTAGCAATAGCTGCATAGTAGTATCAATATAAGAGAAACAGTCAAGTTGTTATGTTATCAGAAGGTGTTTACTTGTCAGTAGGAAATAATGATTTAGGTGTACAACTAAAATATTGGTCCAAGGTGTGTAATCAGGGTCCAGGCACAGAGCAGCTTTAAAATGTCCAGTAAGGCAGTAGTCTAAGCTTAGGTCATTTGTTGTGAAACTTTTTGGATTCATTTTTAAATTCACTTGTCTATGTTTGGTGGGAAGAAAGCCTTCAGACAGAAGACTGTGAGAGAGGTGTGGAAGTCTGCTACAAGAATTAAGAAATTTATTACACTTCTTATTGCTGAATTGCTGAATCAGTCTACTTAATTTTCACCTAAAATTCTCAGCATAGCAATCTAAAGACAAAATGGAATCTATTTGACTCAAAGCCATTTCCACACCAGTTAAAAAGGGATGTGTTAATTTGCTTAAGCAGTAAAATCACATGTGATTTGGAGTCAGCATCTGGTTAAGCCTATAGCCAGCCATTTCCCATCTCTTAAGCATTTGTCTTTGATACAGACCAAGTAAGTGAGTTAAATGGGGAGGGCTGGAGTGGGAATCACCACTTTTGCATTTTTCAAATCTTTGGCGAGTCTCTCATCTCTTCAGAAATGTGTTATTTCTTTTGGGGTACTATTTTCTAGATAAAGGCAGTTCTAATGACTTCCAATTGTCCTCCTCACCCTAAAAGCCCTCATTACACAGGTCAGCGAATCAGACTGGGTTCTCTGTCAGCTGTTTTGTATATCGATTCTAATTATACATTCCAGATATGGGGATATAACCACAGGGTGGGTTCAGGGACATGGTGAGTCCACTGTGAGGTGGATGTGAACGGACTCCATTGATCACATGATGACCATAAGTCCCTCCTCTGACCTATGGACCACTGCAATGCTTTGGGTCTCTTGGACTTGCTGTCAGTTCAGAGCCAATATCCAGTAGTCCCTGAAAGATCTGAATATTTCCTTTTCCCCAGTGCATAGTTACCCCATTAAAAGCATTGGATGGAGTAGAGGACCATTCGGGGTCCAGCAGAGGCCACGAGACATGGCCAGACAGCCCCGAGAGAGTGAAGTCTTGCCAGGGGCTGGGAGGCGTGCCAGCCTCCCGCCCCCCACCCCCACTCCGCCCCACTGGCCCCATTGCCTGCCCTGTACATGGTTGCCTCCCTACAAGAGAACATTAAAAAGCATAAAAAGCCACCGAGCGCTCCAGAACTCCTCCTTTTAGACCCATCTGTGCAGCTCTATAGAGAACCTGTGCTTCCCTGAGTTTTCCTGCCGCTACACACAGTGTTGAGAATTAAATGAGAAACTATGACTCTGTTTTTGATTCCGGGTTTTTGTTTGTTTGGGGTTTTTTGTTCTCTTAATCTGGAACTTTTCTGTTTATACAGATGAAGTAAGACTTTAGTAGGCATTCTAACTATTTCACTTCTAGGAACACCATGATCGGCTAGTCATTGCCTTGAGTCAGATTATGCAGCTTGCTTTTTTGGCTCTGCTAGACATTATGGTAAATCACATACACCTTGCTTTTGGTAATTAAGTGCTGAGATTTGGTCCTTCAACACCAGTATCCAATTATTCCAATTTTATATATGTTTCACAAGTCAGCGTCCACACTTCCCACTTAAGCTTTGTGCTGCAGAGAGGAGGCATCATGGAGTTTTTTCAGGGATTCCAGAACTCCCTTCACAAACTGTTTCTCCAGTATTGGTGAGAGGCACAATTTCTGGACCTCCCTGATTTGGGTGAGTAGATCTTTACTTACTAGACCCTGAGAAGTGCACATATGGATTTGTTACACCTAGCTCTTTTGTTTACCAGGCATTGGGGCTCCAGTGTCAATTATATGAGAAATTTGATATCCTCTATTGATCTTTCTAAAAATTCATAGCTTTATTCAATGACTGGTGAGGTCTACTGGGTAAGTTTTGCTGGTTTGCTTTATTTTTCCTTTAATTTTTTCATGTCAATTCTCTGATTCTGAGCCAGTGTCCCCACTGAGAAGAATTACATCTTTACGGAGTTTTGAAACTCAATGAGCTTTGTTTTAAGAGTGCTGAAACTTTTTGGAGGATCTATATATTTTCTCCAAACCTAGGTCTACAGGGAAGGAGTCAGACTGCCTCATTTATACCTAGTGTCTCACTAGAGAGGATCTGTCACATTTCAACACAAAGACATTTATCAGCCCTACCCCACCCTTAAACTTTAAAAATTGAAGAAGGGGAATGCATTCTATTAGTTAACTCACAAGTATTTCTTTAGAGGGAGGTTATCAGGTACAGTTTATATAATTTGTTTTCATAGCATGATAATTTCTCTTTAATTTTCTTCACTGTTAGCTTTGATAGCCACATTAAAGGATTATTAACTATATGTTACCTAAAGTTCACTAATTTGATTTCCCAGAAACAACCCACCCAAAAATTTTTATAAAATAAAAACTTTTGCATTTGTTGTCTCCTCAAATTCTTATGTATGTTACGTGGAGATTGTATAAGTACATAGAAGTTATCAACATTTTTTGAATTGCATTTTTCCTCCTTGAGTTCATGAAAGAATAAAATACAAGATTTTCAATTGATTTAAGACACTAATGCCTATTTCAGTTTAGGGATGTGACTGAAGAATGTTGTTCCACTGGTTCTAGCTAAGCCACAGTACTGATAAAAGGATGGTTTCATCTTTTTACTTGAAATAATTCTGAGTTCTTGGGCATCTATTCTTGCAACTTAAAACGCACCATTTTAGTGAACTGTGGGTAAAAAAAAGAGAATGGATGGTAGAGAAGTAGAAAATAAAGGAAGTGTAGAATATCACAGACACAGTGTATCTGTAACTGGTGGATGAAATACATGTTGGAGGAAATTTAAGATAAATTTAAGATAAATTCTGAAATGCATAGGCATTTCTGAAGAATGATGCTGTTGAAATGTGTATGTCAGAGTGGAAAAGACTGTGAAGCCAGGTTATTGGTTTTGAGTTCCTGCTCCATGAATTATCAGATGTTAATCTTTGTTTCTCAGTTTCCTTAACTGTAAAGTAACGGTGTTATTAGTATCTGACTTCTGGCACTGTTGTGAGACTTACAGATAACTGTGTGTAAAGTGGGAGGAGGAGTGTCTGGCATACAATAGATACTGTTTTGGCTATTAATGCATCAGGCTTGGTGGAAGTTTTGGGCTGTTATCCTTTGTTGTAAATGAATCACTGCTTCCCTGCTGCATTTCTCTCCTGTGTATTTCAGGATTATCTCTCGTGCTTACTAAAATGTACATTCTGGCTTGTATTGTAGTTCTTAGAGGCATACTCTATGGTGTGAATTCAAAGAAGGGAAGTGAATTCATATCTGGGACTGCTTCTATTTTTATTTTTAAATATGACAAAGAAATCACAGTCTTTGGATAACCTGTTTCCATTGCTCTGAACTGGGATTCAGTCTGTGTGGGTCCCACCCTCCAACCTTTTGTACTGTTTCAGCTTTTAAGAAAGGTTTGCCTTTATTTGGTTTGTATTAAGATAACATTGCAAAGGTTGGCCAGCTTTGGATTCTTAATACAATATTTTTATGGACCCATTTGGTAAAAAATTATCTTAATAACCTTTGATTTCATTCAAAATGAATTTTCATATTAGGAAAAAATTATGTCAAATTAAAAACCTCTTGAGATAAAAAAAAAAAAAGCTTATGATGGGCCTCCCTGGTGGCGCAGCGGTTGAGCACTGCGCTGTGGAGCTGTCAGCAGCGCGCGATGTGAGTTCGACGCCCAGCCGGGGAGAATCCCACATGGCGCGGCAGACCTCTCCTGCCTCTCCCGCTGTTCCCCTCAGCAGTGTATTTCTGATCTTCCTGTTCTGCTCCCCGCTCTGTCTCTGGTGGACCCTCTCACCGCCCCACACCTCTGGCCTGTACCCCAGCTTGTATGTATAAATAAATAAATCTTTAAAAAAAACTAGCTTATGACATATCTATATTTGATACAAGATTTAAGAATTGTGCTAATTTATGGGTATTTATTTTGAACATAGTCCATTTCATCATGTTAATGGAAATAAGTTTGAAATTATTTGGGGATTTTAAGCAGTGTTCTTTTACACTCATCTGAAAAATAACCATTTCTTCTTTAAGAGGAACAAAAAAAAAATTGTACTTGTGTAATCCTATCTAGATATCTGGAGGTTTGAAATATGGAACAATAATTCATGCCCTGTACTCCTAATGACACTCAGCCTGAGGCCTCACTCCTAACAATGCATGAAATATTTGGCCCATAACTTATTTTCTGCTGAGTCTTATTGCTTTATTTCTCTAAATTTTTGAGCTGCCTGTAGTGACCAGAATGATTACAGACTATCAGGAAACTTTGCTCTCTTTTTAAAGTCCCTATTTGCTTTGGCATATTTAAGCATTGGCCACAAGGAACTTTAGGTAGTACAGACAGTACAGAAAGAATGGCCTTAGCAAACAGACTATTTTGTCACAAGTGATCCGCTTCCTCTCTCTTAGAGCAGACAGTGGTAGCAGTAGTTAATGAGAAGTGAATTTAGTGAAAAAGGAGAGATGAGAGTAGCCGTTCTAATCAAATTCTGTCATAATTTCTCAGGTGTCTGAAATTTATGACACACCATTCAGCAAATCTCCAATGATACATTTCTGTAACAGGAGTTGTAAATCCATTGGCAGTTTCATTAATCAGACAAAGAGCTGTGCAGTTATTAAAATAACTCCTCAAATAATTGCCAACTTGCCAAGCAGTGACATCATTCTCAGAGAAGTGCCTCAACAATTGATGATACAGGCCTGGCAAATTAGCATTTCTGGCATTGACAAATCATTGCTGGTCATACCATGGTTCTCAGGGAGCAATTCCTGGAATTGTTTCTCCTGATAAGCAAGATTTTAAAAGTGGTGCTGTTCAATACTTTCTTGTTTTACATGGGAGGGGGAATGTGCAGACACTGTATCCAGCTCTCTCTACACTCTGTTTCTTACTTTAATTATTAAGCTATTTAAAAAATTAAAAGGGAGTCATTTTTTATTGTTTCAATATTTATTCAGTGCTTTTGTGAGCATGTACAATCAAGACTGTTAGGAAGCTGGAGGAAATATGTAAAGTAATAAGACGGACACCTCCTGCTCTGGAGGGGATGGTATGGTAATAGAGTAAATACTTCTATAGACATTTGTTGAAGTGTCAGGGGAGCTGATGAAGGAGAAACCAAGATGGATGACCATGGTAGAGACCATTAAAATCTTCCAAATGAAGTGGAACCTTGTATTATACCTTAAAAGTCAGATAAGGAGGAGTTTAAAGGCTACTGAAAAATACTAGCTAAAATGGGAAGAGGATTGGGATGGGAGTTAAGGAATGTGTTCTGCCTCAAAATTTCTGATAATTTGGCTAACTCGGTTTATCTCTTTGGATCTTGATCTTTTTGTGCTTATAAAATAAGAATAATATCTTTTCATTTTGTGGTAAATCCCAAGATTAAAATTAAGAAGTTTGTACATAAGTTTTCTGTGAAAGGGAAGAAAAAGCTAAAAGAAAAAGCTAAAAGAAAAAAACCCACAAAATCCCAAATCCTTTAATAAACAATTACTAATAAAAATCATCTGGGGAGCTACAAAGAATTTTTGACATTCTTCTAATAGTCAAATAAATTGTGATCCATGATTTGGTTTATGTGAGATTTAAAAAAAAAACCCACAACTTTCTTATAGTTGTGTCAAAAGATTCCTTTTGAGCTACTCTTGTAGCTCTTGATGGACCACCATAATTATATCCAGTGAATGAAAGACATAATAGTAAAATAAAATGGACAAATACAAAATACTTTATAATTGAACACTTTGAACATCTCTTTTCAGTGCAATCCTTCAGATCCATTTTACTTTACCAAGGGTAGAAATATGAAATAAAGAAAATCACATTACCCTAGAATTCATTCTGGCAAGCATTTGGTAGTATAATGTGTTGTGCATTTCAAATATATGTTAAGGTCTATAGTGTATATCTCCTTGTATTACAGAAATTAACTTGCTTGTAGTATCCCTTAGATTTGATGAGTCAAATTTTCTCTGATACCTAGGAAAATTACTCTGTTTTTATAGAGACTAAATTGTCAGATGAAGCATCAGTGATAACAATTTTTCAATTTCACTTTCATGTTAGAGCATGCCGTGTAAGTATGTACCACCATGAGGTACTTTATATAAAATTCTGAATTTAAAAACTGAGAACTTGAAAATGAGAGATCATACCAAATTATGAAGGAATATTGTAGCAATATATCCTTTCAAGAATGTTGCTGTAGTGATCAGTGTTGACCTTCACTTACTATTTAAATAAATTGAATTATTTGAGTACATTAATAATTTTCTATTTTTCATGATTTAGGTTTTACTAAAATTCTTACCTACACAATGTAAACCTATCTCTGGCATCTGTAGGAGCTTATATTAATGTATTATTTGAGAGATTATGTTACAATCAAGTCAACTATAAAGCATGAGTACGTTTGTCATTTTAATCAGATTATTGTCTTGAGTGGAAAGGCAGCTGATACCCTGTTATTTTTGATATGCTTACTTAAAAACCTGAGCTGTTTACTTTGTTGTATTTCCAGTTTTCCATTAGTTCTCACTGATAACACTGGTCAACAGTGAGATTGTTACTGACTTAAAAAAAGGCCCTAATCTGTAGTATCTTGGTGTGCTGAACATGAATATAACCCTGAAATTTTTTTATTAGATCTCGTTTTGAAGATATTTCATATAGTTCATTTTATATGTTTCACCGTGTAAATTTATCCAGTAGGACTGCAACAGCACCCTCAGTCAGCCTAGAATGATGTAATATTGCATCACATTGCATAATACCATCGTGCACACATCATCCAGAGTGGATTGCATCATTTTCTGATGCAATGCAATACTACTGCCAGGCGGCTGCTGAAGTAAGCTGACATCAGCAGTGCACTATATAAAGCCCTGTCAGAAAGACTGAGCATTGAAAATATTTCAGACATTGTGTGAGACAGTTTAAGCTACTGTTATATAGAACTGTTATTATTTTATACATTTAGGCATAATACAGAACAGTAATGCCTCAAAAGTGCATTCATAGTGTGGACAATTTCTGCTCTGTTTGTGGGGAAGTGACATTTGCCAACCAGAAGAAAAGTATCACTTCTCAAGTGAAGAAGGCTTATCATCTTGACTTCGGATGCAAGGTTGGTGACCTCGACAAGCCTTGGGCCCCACATATATGCTGTGCTACATGTACAACACAGCTTTCACAGTGGTTCAATGGCAAAAGACCATCCATGCCGTTTGCAGTCCCCATGGTGTGGAGAGAACCAAGCAACCACATAAAAGACTGTGACTTCTGCTTGGTTCCTCCTCTTTCCGGTGGAATAATGAAGCAAAAGAAGTCAGGAACAGTCTACCCAAACATTCCGTCTGCATTGAGACCAGTTCCGCATGGTGAGGGACTTCCTATTCCAGAACCTCCAGCAGAATATTCTCTTGATTCATCTGATGAGGACAAGGGTGAGCCGACCTGCTCTTCTCCTGTTCCATCAGCATGCAGTGATCCAGATTGTCACTGTGGTGCATCATCAACCCCACACAGACTAACACAGGAAAAACTAAATAACCTGGTTCATGATTTGGACTTATCCAAGAACAAGGCAGAATTGCTAGGATCAAGACCCCAACAATAGAACTTCTAGAAGATGTCACAAAAGTCTTTACATCGAAAGCGCCACCAGCAGTTGGAGTCTTTCTTCAGAAAGGAAAGTACTCTGGTATTCTGTTCTGATATTGAGGGCTTTGTGAGTGCCTTAGAAATCACTCATGACCCACAAGAATGGAGACTATTTCTAGGCTCTTTGAAACTGAGTCTTAAGGCTTTTGCACAATAGAAACTGTCTTCCATCCATTCTGTTCCTGAACAGCTGTACAAGAGACAAGCAAAGAAATCTAAGAAGTAGTCTAAAACTTGATTTCTTACATGTATTAACTGTATGCCTATTACTACTGGCATGCATTTCATGATGTAAACATCAATTTATTGCAGATTACAAAAAACCTAGAGCCAAAATTAGAATTTGACTGTTATATTCATGTTGAGCACATACAAATTGATAGGAAATGACTAATCTTATTTCAGTAACATGACTTGTAAAAATTTGTTGACCAGTGTAATGGAGAAATACAAACAGTAAATTGGGTGATACATTTTCCCAACGTTTGATAATGAGGCCAATTAGGATCAGGGTGTAAACTTATTAGTTTGTGAATCATTTCACGAAAATGTTGATAATGACTCTCCTCCATCCATCACTGTCAAACTTCTGAAAAAGGTGAACTTAAAGAAAAATGTGTTCCTTAAATATAATTATCTTTAGAGTTGATTAAAAGTAGGATATTTAGTTCTCCTGTCTGCTTTTGTCTATGCATGTGCCTCTCTTTTCTCCTTTTCCTAATAAACCTGTTCTTTTAAAATGTGAAAAACAAACAAACAAACAAACCCATCATTGAAAGCACTAGGGATTCTTAACTGTTTTCTCTACAGCCCATTTAACAATGACTGATATCCATATTTGAAGATATATTTTCTTCAAAGATACATCTTTCTTGAAGATAAAGTCTAGGTCTATGACATATTTTTAGTAACAAGGCAGTGTGAATTAATTTTTCTTTTAAAGTGCTTATACACAAATTCCATCGATATTTTCTTTCCTGCAATAAGGGGGAAAGTGGGCAATATGAGGAAAAAAATTTAAAAATTGTATCATCAAAATGGTATCTACATTAAACTTTAATCCATCATGGAAATCCAAACATGTCATCTATGTTTATTTTAGACAGTTCCTCGAGCAGGAAAATACAATATAAGTTGTTTGACTTATAAGTTGTTCTTTACCTGTAAAATATTCATGTTACCACTTGAGTCAATCATATGTATATTTTTTGCTTGAAATGAAAACATATGATGTGAGGGTGAATGAAAGTACATTTTATTTCCTTTTGTTTAAAGT
Organism: Scalopus aquaticus; assembly: GCA_004024925.1. Lineage (NCBI taxonomy): Eukaryota > Metazoa > Chordata > Mammalia > Eulipotyphla > Talpidae > Scalopus > Scalopus aquaticus. The sequence goes on along the minus strand of PVIJ01002750.1, from coordinate 45,082 downwards.
TGATCTTACAGAAAGGGTAAAAGAGCCTATTTACTATATCTAGAAGAAGGAAAAGCCTGCAATGGATAGTGTAGAAGGAATTTTGTGAAATAACCCCAGCAGCTACAGCACACCTCCAAAATTGTCCCCTTCCATTTAAACGAACTGAGCAAGACAAAGGCGCACCACCCTTCTCCTTGTAAACAGAGACACAGGCAAGGACTCTCAGGCCCCATCAGTGCTGGTTGTGGAGACTCCAATCCTTTGAAGCTTTCTCTAGACTTTGGGCCTTAAAGAGATAAGGCTCTCTACTGTGTTATGAACAATTTGGATAATTTCACTGATTAATCATTCAAGTTTACTAATCTCCAGGGCTTATGTCTTAAAATGATAATAAACCAATAATTCTTTCCAAAGGGACAATAATCCACCTTAGGGTAACATGATTATGAACATGCTGTTTTTAATAGCCTTGGTAAAAATGGGATGTTAAATGTGTATGGCATTGTTTGGATATGTTGGTGGCTAAAATGAAAAAGAAATGTTCTTAGTGTTTTAATATCCTATGTATTCTCATTCAATTTTGTATGATTTATTTCAGCACTGAAAGTGCATTTCCTATTTCAAAGAACAAAAGAAAGAAGGATATTTTTATTCAGTGCCTTTTTTAAAAAATGTCACTGAAAGTAAAACTAGAACCACTCTGTTGCTATGTTCTTCTTTTACAGTGCTATTCCCCTTTGACTTGTGTGCAAAAGATAGCAGATGCTTTGGGTGTTTTGAGCACACCTGGTTTTTATGGAAAGAAAATGTGTAATTTGGACTATCAAGTGAATAATTAATGTCAAATTAATTCAAGATGCTTTCTAAAAAAATCACAGGTGAAATTCCTTGCTTTCTCTAGGAAATGCTGAAACAGGAATCTTTATTATGACTTTTCCCCTCCTCCATCCTTGCTCAGAAATTCTACTGAAAGATAAAACATTTATGCTGATTTTTTTCCCCTAGGGAAAAACCATTATATTTGCTATTTTGTTTTTCTAAAGTTCATCCACTCTTGTAAAACGTTAGTGATGTAATGTACTTTAACACTAGATGACACTGTGCTTTCCAGAAGAGGGCTATCCCCGGTGATAGGATCACAGGGATTTAAAGAAATGCCCCTTAACAGCACATTCTTAAAGATATAAGCAAATGGATTTATCTTGCCATGTGGTTGACTATTTAGAATCCCAAACATGAAGCAGTATGAGTTTAACTACAGGCTTTCAAAAACGAGGTCAAACTAGTTGTTTGACCAACTAAAATAAGTAACTTTGCTTTTTCTACCTCTATGTACAATGTTTATCAAACCTCACTGACCTTAAATCATTTATACCTCAGACTGTGTTTTGTTTTTTTTAAAGATATATTTATTTATGTATACAAGACCTGGGGTGTAGGCAAGAGGTGTGGGGCATGAGAGGATTCACCAGAGACAGTGTGAGAAGCAGAACAGGCAGATCTATTGAAATACACTGCTGAGGGGAGCAGCGGGCAAGATAGGAAAGGTGTGCTGTGCCTTGTGGTTCAGCTCCCTGGCAGGGGTTTGAACTTGTGCTACAGTGGCTGTCATAGCTTCATAGTGCTGAGACTGCGTGCGCCACCAGGGAGACCCATGTTTTTAACCTACCTAGAAAGATCTGAAGATGTTCAAGATGCCTTTCAAGTATTTAGGAAAGAATTGTATGGGTGATGAACATATCATCTTAGAATGAAATGCCATAGATTTAAATGCCATTATCTAAAAATAAGTAATAAAATCAATCCAAAAATAAAACGGAAATGGAAGAACATCACAGTATCTTAAAGTTACAGACATTGTGAGGATAAATATATTATCTCAGGTCCTAGCAATGTGATGGAAGTTAGTCAAAGATGTTTAGTTACAGCACAAATAACACTTTTGGAATAATATACATATATACATACACATATACAATATCCATACGAACATATACCAATCCCTGATGTGGGTAGTCCTATACCACTGCCCTTCTCAATCTGTATCTTCTATAATCATTGAAACTCAAAACTTTCGTTGTTAATGCCTTTCATGCTTAATACTCTCAAATATGCTCTAAATCATGAGGAAACTTTATTACAAACAATCTCAAAAGTTAACGATCCTGTCGATACTACATAATCACATCAAGCAACCTCAGGGTGAAGACATCTTGATTGATAGCTCTCCAAGGAAAGTTATGTGTATATAGTATATATGAGTACATATATTTATATCTGCCACTTTAATTCAGTTGTTCTAGCCTAAACCTCTAATGCTATATTAGACAGAAGTGTAGCAATGGATATCCTTGTCTTGTTCCTGATTCTAAAAGGAAAAGTTTCGGATATTCACCAGAAAGTATTTTCTTGGCTTTAGGTTTGTGATATATAGCCTTTATTATGTTATGTAGTTTCTTTCTATTTCTATCTTGTTTAGAGATTTTATCATAAATGGTTGCTGAATCTTATCAAATTTTTTTTTCTGCTATTGATATTATCACATAATTTTTAATCTTTTCTTTGGTTAATGTAATTTATCAAATGGGTTGAGTTACACATATTAAACTATCCTTCTATCTCTGGGATAAATCCTACTTGATCATGATGTATAATCCATGTAATGTATTGTTGAATTCAATTTGTTAGTATTTATTGAAGATTTTTGCATCATTAGTCATCAGGGATATTGGTCTATGGTTTTCTTGTGCTATCTTTATCTTCCTTTGGTACTAGGGTAATGTTGACATCTAAAATGTATTAAGGAGCATTTCCCATTCATAAATTTAAAATATATATTTTAAGCAAAATGGGAATGAGTTATTCTTTGAACGTTTGATAGAATTCTCTTGTTAAAGCCATCTGGCCCTGGATTTTTAATTTTGGAGAGATTTTGTTTGTTTGAATCTCCATGATTGTGATCTATTTTTTCAGCCCTTCCTAGTTTAGTCTTGGTAAACTATATTGTTCTAGAAATGTGTCCATATCTTTTTTCAAATTTATGGGTGCATAGTTTTTCATGATAATCACATATCTTTTATATATCTATGCCATCTGTGGTAATTTCTCCTCTTTCCTTTCTGATTCTCTTTATCAATGTTTGACCTTTGTTAGCCTAGCTAGAAGTTTGTCAGTTTTGTTTACCTTCTTGATAAACTGTTCGTTTCATTCACTTTTGTATGGTCTTTATGACTTCTAGTTCATTTATTTCTGTTTATTTATATTTCCTTCTACTAACTTTAGGTTATTGCTTCTCATTTCAAGTTGCTTTAGGTATAATATTAAATTGTTACTCGGCATTAGCTTCTTCGTGTATTACAATTATATTTGATTTTTAGGACTGTTTTTGCTGTAGCCTATGCATTCTGGTTGCTTGTATCCTTGTTTTCATTAGTGCTGAGCTATTTTTTATTTTTTTAGATTTAATTTGTGTTAATTGACACTTTAATCCAGAATTACCAAGCAGCATAGAGTTTTGTCTCTGGTCTAATTCTTTTTTTTAAGATTTATTTATGCATATAAGAGCTGGGGTGCAGGCCAGAGGTGTGGGGGTGAGAGGATTCACCAGAGACAGTGGGGAGCAGAACAGGCAGATCAACTGAAATACCCTGTGGAGGGGAGCAGCAGGTGAGAAAGGAGGGGTCTGCTGTGCCATGGGGGAAGCTCCCTGCTAGGGGAATCTATCCTGCTGCAGTGGCTGCCTATAGCTTCATAGTGCTGAGACTTAGCCCCTCGCGCCACCAGGGAGGCCATCTGGTCTAATTCTTACTTAAAGCTGTTGTTACCTTATTCTGTCTTGTTAATCTGTCCATAGATAGAAGTGGAATGTTAAATTCTACTCATTTTATATATTTGTCAGTATCTCTCTTTAGTTCTGTTAATAACTGACATGTATCTATATGAAAAAATATGAAGAGACAAGCTACTAGAACTTATGGGATGCTTTAATAGCAACATCATGAGAGAAATACGTAACAATATAGGCCTGAATTTAAAAAAAAAGAAAAATCTCAAACAATGTAACTTTGCAATTGAAGGAACTAGAAAAAGAATGGACAAATCCAAATATCAGTAGACGGAAGAAAATAATAAATTAGAAAAGAAATAAATTAAATAGAAAACAACAGTAACAACAACAACAACAAAAACAGTTCAAAAGATTGTGAAGCTACAAGCTGGTTCTTTGAAAAAACTAAGGAAAATTGACAAATCCTTAAGTAGGCTCACTGAGAAAGGAAGAAAAGATAATCCAAATAAAGAGAAGTAGACATGAAAGAGATGAAATTATAACAGTTGCCACCAAAATACTCATGATCATAAAAACTGATTATAAACATCTCTTTACAAACAACTGGACAACCTGGAAGAAATGGACAATTATTTTTTTATTCATACAGCCTTCTAATACTGTACTAGGACAAAATAGACAGCTTAAAAAGTCCTAAGACGTGCAGAAATTGAAAGAGTAATAAAAAGTATCCCCCCCCAAAAAAAAAAAAACAAAAACACAAAAACAAACCCTTGGGCCTGATAATTTCTAGTGAATTTTATCAAATCTCTAAAGAAGATATTACATATATAATTCTCAAAATATCCTCCTCCCAAAAGAATTAAGAGGTGTAAAACTCCTTGACACATCCTAGAGGCTAGTTTTACCCTAATCCCAAAACCAAGCAAGGAAAGCACACAAAAAGAAAACTACAGGCTATATCCCTGGTAAACATGGATGGAAAAATCCTCAATAAAATTGTAGCAAATTGGATCCAGCACGATGTTAATAGAATCAAATCTATAATTGCCAAGTCATAGAACCAACATAAGTGCCCAACAGTAAATGACTGGGTAAAGAAATTGTGGAGTATATACTCAATGGAATACTAGTCAGCTGTTACAGGAAAGATGAAGTATTGCTTTTGGGACAAAATACATGGGCCTTGTGGTGATTATGCCTCAAGGGAACCATCGGAAAGTGAAAGACACCAAATGGATTCACTTATCTTTGAAACAACTGAAAAAAACATATACAGGCAAAGCACAGCAAACAGTCCTTGGACTCTGGGAAAAATATATTCGTTACCACATTACCAGAGGGAACATGGGAAAGGAGGAAGGGGATAGGCATGGGCACAGGAGGTTTGATGATGGGTGAGTGAAGTATGTGCACATATGGAGGGATAAAAATGGAACCTCAAAGTTACAGATATATAAAGAACTGAAAAATTAAAATACTTTTTTTACTTTTGGCTATTTATATTTACAAAATATCTTTTAAATGTAGCTTAAAACATTATTTGAAAAATAAAATAAAATAAGGCACAATTGATATGCAGTTTGATATGGATGGATCTCAAAATATTCTGAGTGAATGGATTTAGAGAATAGAAAATATATATGCATATATCACATGATTCCATTTATAGAAAACTCTAAAAAATATAATGTATAGAGTTCAGAAATTAGATCAGTAGTGGCCTAGAATGTAGGAATTTATTGGGAGTTGGGAAGGGACTATGAAAGGGGCATAAAGAAAGTTTTGTGGCTGATGTATAAGTTCATTATGTTGATTTTCAAGATGGTTTTCTTGTGTTTATACATAGGAAGAAGTATACAAATTGTACATTCTAAGAATCTGGTTTTAATTTTGTGCCTTAATTATACTGCTTAAAAAAGAGAAAGAAAAAAATTAGGACCATTACCAAGAAATGAATTTGTACCCAGAAGTTTGTCTTGATTATACATTGGTATTGCTTCTCCATCTTCAAAATGGAGGAAAATAGTGGTTCTGACTTGCCTATGAAAGTTTCTGTAAAGATCAAATAACATAATTTAAAAATGCTTTGAAAATGTGAAATGTTACATAACTATAAGTTATTGTTATGAAGGATTGTTTAGATTGTTTTCATTAGATTTCATGATGGAATTTACAGCATTTACGGGGGGGGGGGTAGGGGGTGATATGAATGTGTGTTTCAATGGTGGGAATTGAGATTCCATTACCTCTTTTTTTTTTTTTTTTACTCATTCCTGGTCTTTCCATTTCTTCAGTCTTCATGGTGTTTCACACTCTCGCCCTGACTGTTTTCAACCAGTTGGCAGCAACTCTCGGCTGTATATCACAGAAGGTTCTGATTCCTTCTTTGCAGTTGCTTTGCTTTAGTGGGAAATGCAAAAAGGTAATTAATGTGTGAAAGAAGGCTCTGGAAGTCTGATTTTCTATGGTAAGTGGGATAAAAAGATGGGAGAGGAGTGACTGAATTGGCATGCAGGTAATAAATATTTAAATGGGCGGCAGCTTAGGTGAGATGGCGTGGCCGTCTGGGAGTGTAGCATAGCATCAGAGTTTCCAAAAACTTGGTACTTTTTAACCACCTTTATTATTTCTCTGGCCTTAGAGTTTCCTTCAACTACCATGTGAGAGAATGAGTGACTCCAGATTTCCGAATTTGTATTGTGTGTGAACTCAAAGATCAGATTTGACTTTATTGGAACTAAGAAAGATGATTGCAAAAATATGAATTAACATTTTCTCCAGCTTTCTCCCTGATCTTCCTACTCTAAATATTTTTGCTTCTATTTAGAGTGAAATCCCAACAGTGACTTGAAAAAAGTTACTTTACTTCCCTCAGGAGTCTTTTAGTTTCTATAAAGTAAAAACATTTCTGTGAACTTTACACATGTAGACACTGTAGACACACACACACAATACACTTACACAAGCATAGTCCACGGAAACATATTTTAATGTCGCTAATTTAGTGGGTCTAAAAGTCATCAAAAGAATACTAGAAATAAAGTAATCGAAATCTACTAGACAGGGGTGGGGCATTAGCTATTACCGGATACATGTCCTTTCAGAAACTTCTGAGTAAAGTTTCTTGCCAGAGATGGAGTTAATAGACTTCCTTATCTACATATCTGTAATAGTCTGCTTATCTTTAGATTTTGAATTGGAACTGATATCCTTTTTTAATCTCCAGGTTTCCTGACTTACATAAGGTTTATCTTGAAGATAGTTCATAGCTAAAATTGAAAGTATCTTTATATTTCATATTTTATGTTCAAAGAAATATCTCCTTATTGCTCGATAAACCACAGTAGCTAGGGAAGATATGGCATTCCTGCAGAACCTGGATAGCAAATTCTTTGCCCTCTACTGTCCCACTAATAGAATGATGGCTAAAGGGTGTGGGCTGGTATAGGTATCTCAGGGGACAGATGAGCTCATAAAGGCAGAAACCATTTCTCCCTCCTCCCCTTCATCCTTTCACTTGTCAGGGGAAATACATTCTATCTGATGACTTCAAAGGTGGGAGTGCTCTCAAGATAACACCTTGTCAAATTGAACATGCCTGCACCACATTTCCTGGCTGATTGTTTGCTGAGCACCTTGGTGCCTTCAGAATGTGGAGAAAAATTAGAAAGAGCGCTGTGCAGTGCAGCCACTTGGGAAAGGGCATGATTGCTACCAGAATTTTTCATAGAGCCAAATCTATGTGTTCTATGGGCTCAATAAGTAAAAACGGAAACTAAAGGCAGGGACTTTCTACCTTCCCATGTCCAGTGCCATAAAGACAGATCGATACCATGAGGATGTACAGGCTCAGTCTGGCACTGGCTAAGGGAAGCGGCCACATTTCTGCTGTGTGATTTCTGTTATTAAGCTGTTTCTGTTATTATTAAGGGTCTGCTTGTACTCAATGACTAAAAAAATGGGCCATAAAGTAAAGCAGAGAGATACACACCATAAAAACCCGAGTTAGTCTCACTGATGTCCCCAGCACTGGCAGTCAACAGGCCCATAAGCACAGGCAAAAACAACTTCCCACACCCTTCCGTGGACTTATATGTATTTAAGCAGATCTCATACCTGAAGCCTTTATAACAAAATGGAAGAGGGTAGAAAGAAGGGGATAACTCTCTTGTTTGCCAGTAATTTCTTAACTATACCCTAAATTGAGGTAGAGGAGCTTTGATTATTGAGGGAAGGCTGAGGTTTGAATCATGAAATGTGAGTATTCAATAAAAAAAATTGAAAATGCTCAGGAAAAAAAATCATGCATGAATTGGGAATTTAGGTTGCCTATCTTTCTTGTTCCATTTTCTTTATACTAGTAGGAAGTAAAGGGGTGGGTAGTAGATTGGGGTGGCTAGAAAGTAAAGTTGCCACTCATATTTACAAAATGTACATCCCAATAAACTTCACTAAGTCAAAGTTACTAAATGAACCCAATAAATAGCACAGACTCAACCAATCCTCAGTCATTAATTGTCTTTTGTTTATCTTCTTTATTTCTATCAATTGTGTCGCTGCCCCCATAGTGGATCAAGGAAAGAATCTTTTCTTCACACTCTTATTTGGGGCTGCTATTACAAACAACTGTAGACTGAGTGACTTATAAATAATAACTGAGTGACTCTAAAGATTTATTTCTCACTACTGAAAGTCTGAGATCAGGGCGCCAACTAGTGAGGCTCTGCTTTCTGGTTGGCAGGTGCTATTTTTCTGGTTTTGTCTGGCCAAGAGTAGAGAGCATGCTTTGGGGTCTCTCATGAAGGCTTTAATCCCATTTATGTTGCCACCAGCCTCATGACCTGATTGCCTCCCAAGAGGCCCCAATTCCTGATACCTACCATCACCTTGGACACCGGGATTTCAACCTATGAATATGAGGGGATAAAACATCCAGTTCATAACAACCGCTCCCATATAACTATCTCTATGTCTGACAATTTTTTTTCCTCCTAAATATCTCTCAAGTGTATTTTCTTTCGATTCATCTCCATTGTCATTATCTTAGTTCAGTCCTGTCATTTCTCACCTAGTTTTCTCAAGGGCCTCATAATTGGCTCCCTGCCACAGGTATGAGAGTAATATTTTTAAAGTACAATGTGATCATTCACTCTCTTCCCCTACCCCCAACACACACACAGTAGTCATTATCTCTTCATTGTCTTCCATGTGAGCTTTAAACTCATATTTAACTTTACAAATGAACTCATATGAACTTCAAAGATAATTTACAAAGTCCTTTACAGTTCATTTACCACTTTAGCTACTTTTAGTATTCTCCTCACACTTCAGCCTCTAATTCAGTGGTATGAAAACCGTGCCCCAAAGAATACAAACACTTTCAGAGAGACTGTGTGTGTGTACCTTCGTAGTTTGTACTGAAAGATACAGGAGCCTCACTTTAGTACTGTTTCATACATAACCTCCTCCTTTCCACTAGATTAGTTATGTTTATGGAAAAAGGGAGAGAGAACACACTACGTTTCCATATAAATGTTCCTTTAAAGAAAGAATCCTCTAATTTATGACAACCAACTTAAAATCAATCAAATCAAACAAGTGCTTTTAAAACTACTACTCTGTTATGATGATTCATTAGCAATTTCTTGGACATATCATATGTTTTCCTTTGGCAGGTCCTGTTACTTTCTGATACTCTAATTCTTGAAGGTTCCTATGCTTTACTTTTGTAGCATCTAGTCCACTAGGTAATTCCTAGGTTCCATCTGACTCCCTCACATTGGGAATTGGGATTTCAGCATATGAATATTGGGGGAATACAAACATTCCCAACAAGCACTCCTACCGAATTATCATTATATCTGACGATTTTTTGTCCTGGACAGCTCTCAAGTCTGGGTATCACTTTACTCACTGATGTTTCAGCTCTCCAGAAGTCTTATTTTTCAGGAAGATTTGACTGAGTATTCAAGGCTAAGTTAGCTGTGCTTTTATTATTCTTTTAAAAAGTACTCATTGTTCCTGATTAGAATTGGATATTTACCTTTGTTTCTCTTTGATAATAAGCACCATGAAGCCAGCAGTATGTTCGTCCCATCTAGCATTCAGGTATCCTAATGGGAATTCCCAGCATCTGTTTATCTTAAATTAAATAAACCTTAAGTTGAAAAGTTCTATTAGTCAAAACAAGTTTCTGAAAGCAAGATTGTTTTATGCTATCAACTTTCCACTAAGTCCAAACTGAAGTTTGATAGGACTTTGCAGAAATAAGCAGGCAGAAACTCTTTGCTACCATAGCAGTTCTCATATTTTCCTTACCTAGCAATTTTTTTCTCATTATTTTTCAGTTCCCACTCCAAAAACTTTTCTGTTTATCCTTTTAAATTTTCAGTTATTAAGTAAGTACTTATAAATATTCTTTGCTAAAGAAAACCTTTAATGACTAATTTATGACATACATTCCCTTGATGAAAAATATCTTAAAGTTATTTACAGTGCTTATCTGTACACTTATCTTATTCACATCCCTTTTGCGAAAAAATACTTTTTAATATCTTTAATAGCATATAAGATGCTTCACCTACATTTGAAAACCTTTTAAAATGTTTCTCCTATAGATTTCTGACAAATATGTAAGCAAGACCAATGAACAGGCTAGGATAGTGTGATTTCAATGACAACATAGTAAAAATAAACCAGGAACACTACAAAAGGTTTTGTTTTTGAATAGAACTCCATTTCACTGAGACATAAAATTATAAGCAATTAAAATGCATGCATTTTTGAGTTGAAAGGAATGTTTATAAGGCAGCCAAAATAAAGGAGTGCTAGGTGACCTTTTATATATTCTTGGAGAAAAAAATGTAGAAATGGTGGAATCATTATGGAATGCTATATTTAGTGGAAATGATTTTGAATTATTCTTTCTCAAGTAAGTAGAAAACTTTGATTTCTAGATCTTATTAGAATGACCCAATTCATTTAAAAATCCATTTGCATTTTAAAAACGATAGTACTAATCAACAGAGATCCTGTTATCTTTGTTTTTATGTCCTGTATCAGGGCTTTCAATGTGTGGATCCTTATCCATCAAAACACCTTCAAGTATGTAACAATCAATCACTAGCATAACCACACATATCAGGTTTTCTCCTAGATGTATGTGACTTCACACAGTTTATATTTCCTCTCTACCCTGTTTCTGGTCACTGAAACAAATAGAAAATCTCTACCTGTGTGTTCCTATGAATTATGATATCAGTAATTCATGCCATATACCAAACATAGCCTGATGTATTACATGCTCAAAGGATATTGACATTCTTGAATTGATGTAGTATTTAAAGTCAGTGTATTTCCTGTGTGTTTGTTTGATTTTGGGACAATTTGTGAGCTGGGGCTGTGATAGAGCAATCTAGGGTGAGTGGGAAGAGGAGCAAGCACTGTGCAAATGGTTACTTGTGTATACAGGATATTCACAATTTTAACTTGGAGAGTGAGCACTGCAAATGAGCAAGAGTCCCCATAAATAGAGACTTCTAGTTGACAGGTTGCTGATAAAACAGCTTTTACACTAATATGAGAAGCAAGTTAAGCAAACATATGATTGACTCTGCAGTGTGAAAATGCAGAGTACGCTTGTGAAGAGGAGAGTGATGTAAGTATGATTGTACTAGCTTTAACTGATTTTCATATATAGCATATATTGTGTGTGTATATGTATGTATAGTCTCTATATAAATATACATATATGTGAACCCGTCTATCTTAAATATCTCATCCCTCTGTTACCTGCCTGTCTTATCCATCTATCCAGTCTACCACACCTTCTCGTCTATGCAATCTGTCTTATCTTTATTATCTGTCATTCCTTAGCAAATTTGAAGGTCCATCGTAGAGTTACAGGAGGATATCAATTAAATGATTATATAACTCAACAAAGAGGAGAACTTCAAGAATGACTATTCCAGAAAACTATAGTAATAGGGGGGCTGTTTTGGGACTTAAGACTTAAAATTTAAACACACTCGCATATGTATATGTACATGCACACACATACCAACAATACTTGAAATAAAGAAATACTAGGTAGACAGATATCTTGAAGCTGAACAGGAGAGATTCTTGGATGTCATATTGTCATTATTCTTCATTTCACCATGTGATTAGATATAGGTATTCAAAACATTGCTTTTAAAATTCCTCCCTCATATTTAAGTTTCCCAGGACCCCAAAATAGTGTTCTTTTTCATTCACAAAATTTTTACTTTCTTTTCTAAGTCATTATTGATTTGTTTTCCCCTTTACATCCTTAGTAGCTCTTTTGGGATTTAGTCTTGAATTCCTGATAAATACAAACATCTTTTCATATCCATATTTGAATTAAGTCCTTTAACTATTCCTCGTTTGAATGTACTTAGGTTTTCCTCTCCCATCTTTCAGTTGCTGTTTATATTTCCCTTCATCTGTGTATTCTAGTTCCATTTGTGCTCCCATCTACTTCCAAATCTTTACCTGGTGCATAGCTCTTTTCTCTTGAAATAATTTTCCAGAAGAGTTGAGATGGAAACAAATTCTTGTTTTGTATTCAAGGACACATGGACTTTGTTGCATTGTAGAGAGAACATTGGGGTAAGATATATATGATTTCAAATCCCACATAACATTCCCTCAATTATTTTGTCTGGGCTATAAAAATCTGTGGAATTTTTTAATAGGGAAATTAATGATAATAAAATTCTCATGATGTTTTAGAATTTCATGAGCTAATACGTATAGATATGTGATTTAAGGTTTTTTAAGTGTTGTCAATATACAATATGTAGGGTCTCCCTGGTGGCACAGCAGTTAAATGCTGCGCTGTGGAGCTGTGGGCAGCAGCAACATGAGTTCGACTCCCAGCCGGGGAGATTCCCACATGGCGTTGCAGACCTCTCCTGCCTTGCCTGCTGCGCCCCTCAGCAGTGTGTTTCTGTCGATCTGCCTGTTCTCCAGTCTGTCTCTGGTGAACCCTCTCGCTGCCCCACATCTGTGGTCTGTACCCCAGCTTGTATGTATAAATAAATAAATCTTAAAAAAATACAATATGTAGATAAAGGATTTCCAATACATACATATATATAGTTAAAATCATATCACTATAAATGAAGCATTCAGTGCAGTTTCTAACATAAGGAACAACAAAGCTGCTATCATTTACAAAATATCACTGCATGAAGAATCGCATATCAAGGTGCCTATCATAGTCCCCAGGTGTCATGTCCAAACCTTTTGCACATGTGCACCCTTGTTCATATGTCTACTATAGATAATATAAATTGCTTCTCTGACTTCCTGTTACCTAATTTGTGTTTTCAGCACTTATTAGCAATCATATAAGAAAGTGAGATGACAAAGGAGAATAGGTAAGCTCAGAATTAGTGGTGTTAATTATTAACAGCTTCTGAAAGTGCTTTTGAGGAAGGGTATCCCCTCCTACAGGAAAAAGGTTTAGGATTTAAAAAAGTGGGTGAGTTTGTTTCTGTCATGAAACTCCCCTTCACAGAGGATAAAACTGAGAATAGGCTTAGAATATTTGCAATTTTCCCTTATTTATAGCATAATCATGATACTGAATCCCAATTTCTAGCAAGACAGGGAGATGTTCCTTTTCACATTATATTCTTAAACTCATTTCCATTGTGTATGAAATTGAACATTCCTTCTCAAATAAACTTAGGGCACCGTTAATCTTAAATGTAGCAACTAAACAACATGTACTAGGAAAAAATGCTACAAGTTAATTACATGTATAGAGTTTACATTTTTACAAGAGTGAAGAGTAAGATGGATTTTGGGGGAGAGACGATTATAGTTTTCTTTGCCTCGCTCTTTCAGTCTCTTAAGGGAGTGTAGAAATTAGGTTTTCTTCTGCCTTATAACTTTCAGATGGCAGAAAGCCTGCCAACCTGTCTTTATTCTGCTGCATTAAGTCTCCCAAATACTCTCTTGCGCCTGATGATATTTCTTATCAAGGAGTTTCGGAGTCTTTTAACATAGGTTCTCAGCATCTACCAAGATTCTGGGAAATGCTGAAATATTGTTTGTAGTCTCTGTTATAAGAGCCACTAAGAAAAGAGAAATGATGAATATTATAATTTAAATGGTACAGAAGTAACATCCACAGATCTAATGACTTAGATGGTATTATTACACCTTTTCCTCATTACTTGGCCAATAAAAATAAATTTTCAAATCAGTACAAAGCTGTTGCAATTTCTTGTATTCCAGGATAGATGGGGATGCCTGATTGCTATGTTTCATCATTTCAAAACTATGAAAGTGCAACTGGGGCAAACAGATATGCTGAGTAGGTAAATGCCAGGATGGGTAAGAGGGTCGGGATCCTCATCGCCACTAGGTGACACTGGGATAGAGGATAATTTTGCCTCTGACTCTGCCTAAAGTCACTGGATTTGAACTAGGTTAAAGGGTCACAGTAAGTCTAAAATTAATAATATGTCTTGGGTCTTCAGAATGTGTTTACTTTTTTCTCTATGTGCAAGAAACTCTTCTAATGTGCTTACCACAGTTTTGGAAACAGATTCCTTTACTGAATCATTTCTCCTCTCTGGATAGTGTTATTTTTCCCCCTGACCTCATAGAAAAGCCTCTTTATGTTAGGAAATTCAGAAAATGCCAAAAATCACAAAAGAATAAAAGTTCTCTGTAACCAATCAGTCAGAGATAACCACTACTAAAATTTTGCATGTTAAAATCATATTTTTCTCTTTTGACATAGACTTATGGTTATCTTTATATAATGTGCAAATTTCATGAAGCTATTTCCAATGAGTACATATTCTTCTACAATATTTTAAAGAGGCTTGTATTTCATCTGATGCATATTTTGTAATGTGTTTAATTAACTCCTTTTGTGTATATATTTGGCTTCTTAGAGAAAATATGAAGAATGTTTTGACTAATTTCCATAAACACAAACAATTTGGAGTACATTCTGTTGCATTATTTCATAAATCACCTTGTACATAAGTGTTTGGGAGCCCAAAAGTAGAATTGATGGATGACAAGGCTGTGATGGTTTAAAGACTTGAGTACATATTTTCAAGTTTCCACTTAGGAAAATCTGTGTAGTTACCCCCTCACCAGCAGGGCACAAGTGTCCCCATTAGCATAGTGAAATGCACTGCAGAAAAATCAGTGCATAACAAATATAAAACAACTGATTTTAACAGATTTTACAAAGTGAAAGGAATCCCCTAAAATTTAGGAAAATTCATGCTTGAGGATGAAGAAGGTAAAAATTCTAAGGGAGTGTTTCTGATGCAGGAAAGGAACTGAGTTCAATGAAGTTATTTCTCAGATTGCGGACCTTCCCACCACTCTTGAAAAGACAAACTAATCGGTTGCATCTTCCTTTTTCATGAGAAGGACATTTGTTCCTTGTTTTATGAGAGACCATAAAGGGTTCAAGCATAGTACAAAGGTGTCTGCAAATTACTGTCAGAGTCCAGCAAAGCCTGAGGGGGTTATACTAAAGGTAGAGATTTCTAATGAACTGGGAGAATGAAAAGAGCACATAATTCTATCAGAGCTATTTGCTAAAAGTTCAAAATACAAAAGGAATTTGTTATAAGAAAGAACGATACGTTAAGATTCTAAATCACATGCTTCTTATTTGCAAATGTATGTCATATGAAAACCTGTCATATACAAACTTTGGGATTCAAGGTTATTATGTCAGAATTGATTACAGATAGGTTTTAATTAAATTTTCATGTAGGAACAATTTATCTTTGATGGAGACAACATTGATTTTGTTAATAGTTTCAATGTAAAGATATCCAATCATCACAAATGTTTGTTTTCCTTCAGCTTGTAAGTAATAATGGAATTTGACAATCTATGTATGTAAATTCAATTCAAAGAACAGTTCTTCATTGAGTGTGTCTAAGTTGATGGCACAACTAAGCTGATAATTAAATTGTAGAATAGGGGAATGTTATAGGATAGAATTTTATGTAGCATAACAAAAAGAAGGACTTTAAGAATGATAATTACCCTTGACAATATGGCACAATTTTACAATGGTCACTTACTGAGAGGACAAAATTTGTTAATGCCGTTTCTGAATTCCACTTTAAAGCCCCCATTAGGTACTACTCATTGAGGTTTTTCTTTATGTGCTCATTTACGAAGGGATAATGGCTGCAGCATCAGCACAATCAACCGAGATGGCAATCTAGGCCTCTCACAGAAAGATTAACTTATTTCTGTCAGTGAGAATTCTTTTATGTTCTCTATTCCTACTCTGGCAATGATTTTCAAGTATTAAAATGTGCTAAACACAGCTTTAAGATTCTTTTTTATTAATAGATCTATATTTAAGGAACTATATGCATACATACATATATATGAGACAGCTATTTTATGCCAGGCATTTTGTTGGGTATTTCACATACATTGTTATGTGGAATAATGTATTATTAACTTAATTGTATTTTTACTTCATTGGTAAATTTTTTTTTAAGATTTATTTATTTATGCATACAAGCTGGGGCAGCGAGAGGGTTTACCAGAGACTGAGTGGGGAGCAGAACAGGCAGATCGACAGAAATACAGCTGGGGGGAGCAGCAGGTGAAGCAGGAGAGGTCTGCCGCACCATGTGGGATTCTCCCTGGCCGGGCGTCAAACTCGCTTTGCCACTGCTGACAGCTCTACAGCTCAGTGCTTAACCGCTGTGCCACCAGGGAGGCCCCACTTCATGGGTAAAATTTAATTGCAGTTAACATTAACATCACACTAGTGACAGACATTCTTTCAGATACTTTACATGTGATATTTCAATTAATCCTCTCAAAAACTCTTATCATATAGGTGCTATTTTTCACTTTTATATGAAGAAAGTGAAGTGCAGATAGGTCCAATGTCATAAAGCTGGGAAGTGTCGTAGAACTGTGGTAAACCTAGGATTCATTCTTAGTCTAACTTGAGCCAACATCTCTAACCCTTAGAGATACAGCATTGTTAATCAGATTTATGCTTATTTCATGGCTTTGACTAAAATAAATTCTAACTCTGATTTTTTGGACAAAATTCATATAATTCTAAAGAAACTTGGAGTGGAACATTGAGCTCTAATTCCAGGCCTCTCATTTTATTTTCCTCTAAGTCCTCTTAGCCATTTGCCCTGCACCAAGTTTTTCACTGATTAATTCATTTGGGAGAAAGTAAAGTAAATAGAAAATTTAGAAAATCATCATGTTGATCCTTCACAACAACTTCATTGTCTCACTAGGTAGGTTTTTTTTTTTAAAGATTTATTTTTATTTTTGCATACAAGCTGGGGTGCAGGCCGGAGGTGTGAGGTGGTGAGAGGGTTCACCAGTGACAGAGTGGGGAGCAAAACAGGCAGATTAACTGAAATACACTGCTGAGGGGAGCAGTGGGCGAGGCAGGCAGGAGAGGTCTGCCCCACCATGTGGGGTTCTCCCTGGCTGGGCATAGAAATCACGCAGTGGTCACTGACAGCTCCACAGCACTGCGCTTAACCTGTTGCACCACCAGGGAGGCCCTCATTAGGTAGGTTTTTGAAAGCAGTGAACCATGATACTGAGAGATGTGAAATGAGTTGAAGATCACACAACTTTTAAGTTTATAATTGAGCTAGGATTCTAAGACCTATTCCTTTTATTCAGCTGATAATTATTGATCACAAACTTTGATTCCTTTTCCACTATTCCATGTGGTCATTTATTAATCAAAGCAGGCTAGGGATGTTGGTATCATCCAGACCTTTGAACTAAAGGTGCATAAATGAAAGCAGAGCAGACAGTTCTGCAGTTCAGCAGTGGCAGTAAAGGGCTTGTCTGTCAGCGTCATGCTCTAGAAGCCTGTATATGGGGCACTGAAACTGGGTAGTATTACAGGGCAGTGTAAGGGGCACCCCGGGACCCCCAAACCTGCCCGCTCTAAATGGGTTCTGTTATCCACCACATTAAGACGAACCATACTCTCATGTGTTAGACCTTCAATAGAAAGGAATTTTAACACAATTAGTGTGTGATAGAGAGAAGAGAAAGAATATAATTAAAATGGTTTCCAAGCAAACACTCAAAGTTACCCATCCCCTCATGGGTAAATGCCCAGACAGGGTTGGCCCAAAGCAGGACCACTAAGGCCCAAAAATCTTGCCACAAGTCTAAAGTACTTTCTGGTGGTGGTGGTGGTGGGGGGACCCATAGGGAAGGGGCAAAATAAAAACCTCCATCAAGATAAAGGCTGCCACTGTCTGCATCCCTGCGGGTATCTCACCCCTCTCAGTGTCTCCCTTCATGTCCTCCAAGGCCAAGAAGCAAGTGCAGCTTCTTGACATGTCTCTCTAGTCCATGTGCCTCCTCCAGCTCTTCTTGTTCATCTCTGTCCTTCCTTTTCCCTGTCGTCTCGAAATTCTCCTCCCTGCCCAGCTCCACCCTTCCTTGGGTGGGGTAGGAACCTGGAACCTCCCCTGTGATATATGGATATCACACGGTTACAGTAGCACTAGTGAGATCTTATGTCTGACCAGACACAATGCAGATGTGATAGACACTAGCCCTCTTGAGGACTTGAGGAAATGCAACCTATCCCTAATTGAGATGTGCTATATTTTTAAGTTATATATCATATTTTAAATTATATATCAGATGATGACATAGTAAGAAAAAAAGGAATGTAAATGCACCATTAATAATTTTATATTGTTTGCAAGTTAAATGATAATTTTCTGGTTACATAAAATATAGTAATTTTATTACAAATTAATTAAAAGTTTGATTGTTTTTACCTTTTAAATATATCTACTATTTTTTAAATCACATATGCCTCTCATATCTTGGGTATCACTGAGGATCTACAGCATAAAATAATTTATTTTAATATTCACTTTCAATTTCTCTCTTGCATTGGACTATTAAACATAAAGACATAGAATATAGCAACTACAGCCTGAAAATTCAACTACTGTATGATACTATGATAAATTTCTTTTTCGTTATCTTATATTTTTTATTATTGATTAGTTGGAACTTTTGGTATAGATTGGTTAACAATCAATCAAATATATTACTATCAAATACTTATAATACAGTTCTTAACTCTTTAATACATCAGAAATCTCAAAACTTTAGTTCTATTCCAGAAGACGTTCATTTTTTCTTCATTCAAATGTGTCATTTTATTTTAGACTTCTTGAATTTGTATGGTTTATGAAAGACTGTTCTCACACCAAAGTACAACATTATTCTTTCTTTCTAACACTGTCTCTTTTTCCTGACATTTAGCTTTTGAACCACCTAGAATTTGTTTATAAATTATAATGTAAGCCTTTCAACTACTTTCATAATTCTTCTATGCATCAGTACAGTATTCTAGCATTACGAGTAGAAAAGTCTACTGTCCCATAATTATTTTAAATATGGCCTTAATCTTGTATTAAATTCTTATATACTTACAGGTCTATTTCTGGATTAAAATTTATATTCATTTGATTATTGCAGTTCACTCAATGTTTATGCCCCTCCCACATTCATATGTTGAAATCATATCCCTAGTGAGATGGTATCTGGAGGTGGGGCCTATAGAAGGGGAAATTAGACTATGAGTCCTCACAAATAGAAATAGTGGCTTTCTATGAGGCCAGAAAGGTAGCTAGTCGGTTTCCAGAATAAGGGCAGAGTTGGGGCTGGTCATCTGCAACCTCCTCGAGTGTCCTCACTGGACCCCCAAGCATGCTAACCATGCTGACATCCTATTAGCCTGTTTCTAGCTTCCAGACTTGTGAGAAACGTTTGAGGTTTATGGCCCCAATTCTGTGGTAATTTGTTACAGTAGTCCAAGCTGACTAAGACAATTACTTTGTGTATTCCTAAACCATATTTGCACTCTTTTGATTTCTCTTGATTAACGTTTTTAATCTTTTGTGTGCCGTCTGTCCTCATTGTTTCTCCTTTTAAAATTTCTGCTTTTGCCCCCCCTTTTTCTGCCTTTTAAAACGTTGTCATTTGGCGATAAAACTGCACAGATTGCCCTGTCCATTTTTACTTTAATTCTTTTGGTGTATAGAGGACTATCATTTTGAAGATATTGAGTCTTCCTATGTAGAGTCTGGTATATATCTCTTCATTTTTTCTCAGGTGGGTTTCTTTTTATTAAATGTCTCTCTTTGAGTTAATTTTTATATATTTTAAAGCTTACATTGATATGGAAAGCTTTCATCACTTTTAATTGGGTATTATTTTTATTTAGGAAGTTACTGATTTTTGTATGCTGATCCTGAATTTATCCTTCCAAGTATTTTTTCTATTAATATTTATTCTTCCTTGGGCAGCCATTTCTCTGCCCACCTGTGCCTATGCAGGTGCTTTGACCAACTCTGTCTCTCTGCAGGGCAGCGGCCTGCCTGTCTGCCCGTGACCTGCACCATGCAGGCCTTTCTCTTAGTAAACCTGCCCCTCAGCGGGGCAGCTCTTTTGGCCCGCTTGTGTCTGTGCAAGTGTCCTATGCTTCCTTGACGCTTTTCCGAATAAACCTGTTCTTTAATTAAATATATATATATATATATATATATATATATATATATATATTTAGTCTTCCTTATCTTAATGTATTAGTTAGAATGTTTGGCATAAAGGTATAAAGTAGCAATGCTTGTGGTCATCTCCCAGCTGTTCTTTGGCTTTCTATTACCTGTGATTTATTGCCATAGTTTCCATCTCTTTCTATATTCATCATCATTGCTCCAGTAGTATGTATCAGTCAAGAGATTAAACTTTTTAAATTTAATTCACTGGTTAGAAACAATTCCATAATTTTATTTAGATTTTGTTTGTTTATTTAATTAAGGAATGCATCTAGTCCTCTAAATCTTCTATTATCAAACTCATTACCCCATCAGATTTATCATTTATTACAATTTCCCAAGGATTTTTCAACACTACTCAAGTTGGACCAAAGCAATTCCACAGTGCTCCTATTGAATCATCTTGTATATAATTTTTATTTGGACTTACCAAAGTTGTAATCTGTTAGGAATCCTGTGTCCAAATAGCTGTGTGTGTGTGTGTGTGTGTGTGTGTGTGTGTGTGTGTTAGCTGCATCCAAATAGTTAAAGCTGGATGTGTAACTTTATATTAAACTACCTTGATTAATTCCACTTTTTGTCTCACATAATTAAAAAGCATTTTGAATTGTACTCTGTAAACCCATAAAGTTCCTTGGAAAACTTAGGGTTTTTTAACCTCTTATCTTCAAGCACCCTTATTGATATTATTCTAGACACTACATCCTTAAAGCTTAAAAAAAATATTTTTAAACAAATATACTTGTAAGCTCTATCATTCATGTGAATACAATTATCTTGAAGTTTCTGTCTCCGCTAATGAGGAAGAGAATTCAAGTTTTTGTGATGTCCCAGAGTCTATGCACTAGAGGGTCTTATTGCATTTTTGTGACTGTGTTGACTGATAAAGATACTAGGTGTTAAGAATTTTCAAATTCTTACTATGGGTTTTAAGCTTTGTTTTTGGTACAATATCAGACTTGCCATAGTTTTGAAACAGAAAATATGAAATAGACTCTATGGTATTACTTCCCATATTGTCAATATTAACATCTTTATTTTTGTGAGAAATGGCATGAGAATTGCATCTGTATATATGATGGTGTTTTGTTAGCTTCTACAGTAAACTGCAGGAAAAAAATGAAAGAAGTTATAGGCTAAATAAAAGGTTTTTAGAAGAACAGGTATAAAACACACCATAAGAAACATACATTTTCTTAAAATCCAGGACATTGTGGACTCATTAGGCATGGAAATGGCTAATTTATGCATATTCTTTACTTCCTCTTGTTTATTAGTCAGAAATATAATAAACACCATTTCTAAAATAAATCTTGTTTATTTTTGAGACATGAAATTTTCACTTCTTTCCACATGTTCTTTGCTAATTATATCTTTAAAAAAATAGTCTGACTCTTTTTCATTAACTATAAAAAGTTCATAATGTAGAAAAGTTTATAGTTGCAAAGAATTTTAGAAATCATCCAATGCATGTCATCTCTTCATATTTTTGCAATTTTAGTGGTAATTTTTATCATACAATGAAAATTTGATTACCAATTTCTTTCATTTTAGATGGTATTTTTATATTCTTTATTTCATAAAATTTCAAACTTAAAATAGATAAGTATGTGGTTCTCTTATTGGATTAACATTAGTATATTAATTTATATCACTTTTTGTCAGATATGTTCAAAAAGTTTTTTTTGGCTTAATTCATCACCAAAGCACATTTTCTTGACTCGCTAATTAAGAACTCAGCTCTCTATTCTCTGCCTCTCTTAATAACACCTTTTAATATATTCCTATATTGCTGTCAAATAGATCCACTACATAATGGATCCAAATCATCTTAAATGTAAAAGGTCCTCTCTAGTTTATCTCTGTTTCTGTCTTTTGTCTCATGTCTGACCACACTTAAAACACCATCTGTAGATCAGAAGTCATGAACTAAATTATACTTATACCAACCATGCCCAGCTTTTTAACTGCTGGAACTCTTTATGTGCTGTTTTCTCTCCAATATTTTTAACACCCTGTTCTCCTCGCCTGCATAATTCTTAATTGGCCTTTAAATTTTTTCTTGGGTATTTTATTCTGGGGGCTGTTCTGAAAAATGTACCCCCTAGCCAGTGCTACATTAATTGCCTCTTTTGTACTTTTATAAGACCCTACATAAAGCTTTATCAAAGTTCTTATTATCAAGCATTATAATTTAATATTAGTTGCATTTCTTCCCCTTTAAGCTTACATCAGAGATTCCCTCAGCTGATTAACCCCTACTTCTCTACATTATAATATTAACAGCAGTGTAACACACCAACATACTTAATATTATCCTATGTGTTAGAGGAATAGGTTTTTACGCTTCTTAAAGAACTTCGCTGTTTATTTCTCTTATCTCTTTGGTTATATGTAGCTCAGGTGAAACACATGAACTGTACTAATTGTGTGGGCCAGCTTTTAAAACTCATCGTTGAGTCAAGAGAAGTATGTTCAAATCCAAGGTCTGTCAGTTATTAACTGTTTCAACTTGCAGATCTCATTTAAACTCTATGAGTTTTAGTTTCTTCATCCATCAATAGGCATAATGTCATTTGCTTTATAAAGCTATTGTCAGTTTAACTAAGTTAATGTTTATAAGCCCTTGAGAGCTATGTAGGTCACATTTATCTAACTTCGATTACGTGAACTTCAAATTGTGAAATATGGAGACATTAATATCCCCACTTTATGAATAAAATTTGCAGTGCTGAAAATCTTTCTTACAGCTGGTGAATTGTTAGCCTTATATGGTAACACAACTTCAACTGGTAAACAGAAATATTTATTATTCTTTTTTAGTATCCTATAAATCATTGACTGTGTGCGATGAAATTTCCTCAAGGTATTTTGTAAATATTCTTCTTAAAATTTAAAGTTTTATTTTTATCATAAAAAAAATTTCATCCAGATATTGGGTCACAACCTCAGAACTTCCAGGTATAATCTGAAATTTGCTGCCATACCTGGGGGACAGGGAGACACCTCAGAAAGCACCAGGTCACTTGAGTAGGCAGCAGTTTCCACATGCAAGGGAACTTACTTGTAGGTTTTGTGCTGCTCTGCAGTAAGGTGAGTTCTATGCACCATCTGCCGTCAGCTCTTAAAGGTTTTACAGAGACTTCTACTGGATTCATTCACACATACAGCCCAGGTAATCTCAACAGCACGTTCCTTTTCTTAAGGTTCTATACTTGACGCAGCTTCTGAGAGGGGGGACAGCAAAGGGGTCTCACGTTCAAGGGTCAAGGCTATAATGTATGTCCTAAGGGAAAGAGGATCAGGCCTCTGCTCATCTGGTCAATAGGGAATCATATACTCTTGTCTTTCCAGCCAATGTTGATAATTAATGTGATATTGTGGCCAAAAGCATTTAAAATCAGGATTTTTGGAACTAATAATATATTAGAAACTAAAGAAAACACTAGGAAAAATACCAAATGACCAAAATATTAATTTTGGAGATGGTTCTCCAACATGTTTGAAGTAATGTTAGGAAATGGAAAGAAAAAAGAAGGCATAGGGCATGTACTATCAAGTTAGCAAAAGTCAACATATATTCAAGTACAGATGATGCAGAAATTGGGGGAAAAAATGTTTGAGATGTGACTGCAAAATTGATGTTGCCATAATATACTTCTAAATTATCTTTTTTTATTAGCATGTGAAGAGTTATTAATGTTTGGGGGAAGACAAAAGAAAAATTGTTTATCAAATTTTATTATGTAGTAAATGTATATCGAAGCAAAAAAATACTACATTTCTTGCAAATTTATGTACTCCAAGAAGATATTTCTCCTACTTTTATGTTTATTACAATGAAGGAATTAGTCTTAAATTAAGTGAGTTTTGATCTTTATGCGAGTAATATAGCATTTTCATCCCTGAGCACTTCCTAAAACACACTAGACATTTACTGCAACATACCTAATACAATTACTGTTAAATTCCAGGAAGACACAGCACTGAATTATCGATCTTGCTGTAAGTCAAAACTTAAGTTTCCTTTGAACAACTTTTGAACTTTGTAACTTGGTAAGATGTGTGCTGTTTCTCTGGACCATTTCTGGATGCTTGCATCAAGGAGCTTCTCCACGTCAGCCTAGCCTGGAGGTCACAGCAGCTTGCCAGGTGCTAAGACATCTGAGTCCCAGTAGTCATTGCGCTTCTCAGCCTCATCCATCAGTTCTCTCGTGGGACACAAGCAAGACATGCATGGCTAGCTCCCCTAGTGTCTCTTGCTCTAATTCTTTTCTGGAAGGGATAATTGCTTGGGGTCACAGGTGGAAAACATAAAATTTCTCACCCTTGCTTGAAAATTAGATGCCAACACCTGGTTTTGGTTTTGTGAAATTGTATTTTGTAGCAACAATCTCAGTTATCTATTATCTGATAGTAATACAGATACACTATTCTAAATACTAAGTTGTCAAAATTTAAATATTTTTGTCTTTCAATGAAAGCCCAGTGTTTTAATAAATGTTTAATACATTATCCTATTCATATCTTGCTCAGTTTGACAAAGGACATGACATACTGTCATGTTCTTAAGGCTGTGCTTTATATTGCGTGTGACATAACATAACTAGCTGAAATCTTGCAGAATGCATTATTAAAAAATGTCATATTATTTAGGATTTGTTAATACAAGCAAACAATAGAGAGATGCTTTGCCTAAAGACTCTTGAAGTCAGATGCTGGCAGTTCTTGAGTAACAAGTTCTGTTTTATGGAATATTCTGTCTTTAAATTTGTCAGGATAAACTTCTGTAGCTTAGAATATACTAGGAATATAAGGGAATAGGGTGAGTTACTACATTAAAAGTAGGGATGTAGTAAAAATCAGTTGTAGAATGAGAATGCAGTGTATTTTTCAAGTTCTGTTAATAGATTTGTGAGTAAATTTCCAAGACCGTTAAATATCACTACTTAGAGTTCTTTTAACAAAATACACTGCTAAATTTATCTTAGCACATTAGCATTATAAGACTCAAAGTTTCTTCCTTAAAAATATGCTACCCATCTGCTTCTCCTATGTTTCTAAAGAGACATTGCTTATGAAAGTATAGATAAGAGTTTCCTGCCTCAGGGAAGGTTTACTTTATAGAATTGAGTAGAAAACTGTGACATTTATATGAATTCTTGAGGTAAAATATGAATTTTTGCCTGAAATATTTGAATATGTATGTTGTAGCAAACACGCCATTTCAACCAACCATGTTTCCTAAAGTTCATGGAGTGCTAAGACAAATGGTAAATAATCATACCAAGGTAGTAACCATAAAGTGAATTCCAGATTTACTGTTTGGCTATGCCATAATCCAATTTCACTGAAATGAACCCACCAAAAAGGGACATGTTCTTTTGACTGTTCAAGGCTGTAATTATCTTTATTTCTGACACCAGATGGCGCTCGTACATTTTAATCTGCTTTGATCTTTTAAAAATTTTCCCTCCTCTCCTTTCCAGGAAGATTTTGCTTGAAAGATTAAAGTCCGTATGTTTTCTCTCATGTCAGGCATAATTGAAAGTTTTCATGCATTGATTAAAACTCACAGCACATTTACACATGTTTTTTCTTCATTGGGCAATATTTAAGATGATTGAAAGTACAGAAATGATTGATAAAACCATCCTTTCATTGTCTAATCATTTAGAAATTCAATTTAAATAAAAAAATAATTTTAGCCTGGATTTCATCCTTCTATCTTGTTAGTATAAAAATAATCTGGTAGCTATGGCTTATATCTATACCCATCATCTATAAGACAGCCCTGTCTATGTGCAAATGAGTTTTATGTGAAGCCCCTTGGGTGCCTGAAATTATAATTCTTTCAAACACCCTCTTGTTCTGCCTCATTCTCACATTTCCAGATCAGTGTCACTTTATTCTGTGTAAACCTCAAAGAGATAATAGCACAATATTAGGTTCCATATTTTAAGAGCAGCAACCATTGCTGCTTCCTTTCGCTGTTTCCTCCCTCTCATGTCCTCTGTCTTAAAACTGATTATGTTAACTGGAAATAAAGTCTTAGTGAGAATTAGACAGAGTTTATTAGATAACCAAAGTGAGGGCTTGAACCCAGGAAACAGCTCTACAGATCTTACACTGTGAGACTTGTTCTAACAAAGAGAAGTTTGAATTTTGTTTAGATAGGTTACAAATAATGAACCACCGATATTAAAAATGTAACTATTCTTGACAGCAGTGGAATGGGGTGGGTTGTGGGGTTTTATCATTTAATAAGGTTAAACTCTAAATACCCAGCCCTTCCTAGGGAGGAAGGTTTGGCAGGCTTGACTAGAGAGAGGGAATTGAAAGGTTGCTATGGGAACCAGGCCATAAAACTGATCACTTTGACCATAATTGCAGAAGCAAGGCCAGGACACACTGCAACAGGGTGGTCCCCAGGGAACGGGGGGCGTTCCAAGTTTCCTGCCCCACCCAAGGAAAGGTGGAGCTAAGCAGGGAGGAGGAGAAGTTGGAGAGGAAATTGGGAGAAGGAAAGTAGGACGGAGAGCCAGAAGGAGACCTGGAGGAGGCACTTGGAGCAGAGGCACATGTGAAGAAGCTGTGCTTGCTTCTTGACCTTGGGCTTGAACCAGGGGCTTGGGGGACATGGAAGGAGACACTTGAAACAGGCGTGGGTGAGAGACCCATGGGGAGGTTAAGGATGGCAGCGTTTATTTTGATTTTGCTCCTTTCAGACTTGTCTGGCCCCTTCTCTCCCTTTCCTATGGGTCCCCACCAGATGGCGCTTTAGACTAGTGACGAGCTTTTGTGCCTCAGTGGCCCTGCTTTGGA
The DNA here is from genome assembly GCA_004024925.1 of Scalopus aquaticus. Classification (NCBI taxonomy): domain Eukaryota; kingdom Metazoa; phylum Chordata; class Mammalia; order Eulipotyphla; family Talpidae; genus Scalopus; species Scalopus aquaticus. The sequence continues at coordinate 17,866 of PVIJ01002750.1, read as the reverse complement.
CAATCCTGTTTGGCTGGGCATTTACCCATGAGGGGATGGGTAACTGGGTGCTTGATCTAGAAACTAATTTTTCCCTTCTCTTTATTGCACACTAATTGTATTAAAATTCCTTTTATTTAAAGGTCTTAGGCACTAGAGTATGTTTTGTCTTAATGTGGCGGATGGCAGAAGCTATTTAGAGTGGGCAGGTTTGGGGGTTCTGGGGTGCCCCTTTCCCTTACACGTAACATGTCAAATATCAACACCCAAGACCAGACATCCCAGCACTAACTGGCCCAAACCAACTCCCCAGTTACGAAAGGGAGCCCCAAGTCCTTCTTTGCACGCAGACCTCTCCTGTCTTGCCCGCTGCTTCTCTTAGCAGTGTATTTCAATAAACCTACCTTTGTGGTTCTCTGTCTCTGTGAGAACACAGAGAACCCTGTGCCTCCAACCTATATCCCAATTCTACCCTTCAACATGACTTTATACTTCAGTGTGGTCCTGTCCTAAAGCTAAGTGGATGCTAGAGGAAAGCAACTCAGGAGCAGCCTCTTCTATTTTAAGGAATGTCCTGTAGAGCTTCAAAGGCTGGTACCCACTGTCAAATCTTCATTGGCTCCTTGGGCATCAGTGAAGCTGAAAAGGCTGGCTTTACCTCAGCATTGGATTTTGCATAGCTGTTACACTTCAAGTCCGCGCAGATGAGCTTGCTCTCCAGTGTGTAGGAGCAGGAAGGAAAATTTTGCAAAATTCCTCTCTGCATCCCTTTTACTTGAAAGTGAGGCAGCATGTTATACAATACCCTGTGGCTTTATTTTAACACGATCTTTACATGTGGGCCTTAGGCCCTTATAGTACTTTTCCAGAGAATTAAAGTATATTAACCACCTCTGATACCTCACTAAGTTTAAATAGGACTAACCCTGCACCTAGAATAAGAAACACCTTTTCAATGCACATTGTTGAAAACTGACAAGATATACAGCCAAAGGGAATTTTTGTTTACTTTTAAAATTTTTAGTCTTTATCTCTGCTTTTGTTGTGTAGTGTTAGAAAAATGCAAAAATTCTTAAATGCAATTTATAGAAAAGAAACTGTGGATGAGGAAAATTAAATATTCCTCTGCTCTTTTAGGTCTTTTAGGTTTACCTCTAATTATACCAGGAAAACTGAGTAACTCCCTGAAATGGCCCAAATAGCATCATGAGTTAGATGATGCTGGACGAAGGCCAGTTAGAAGAGGTTATCACTAAGAGGGCAGCGAACAGAGTTATGATTGTTAAGCAGATTTATGTTGCTGCATTCTCCATTGATAGTCTGAGATTTAGTCAACTTTGTCTTCCTGGTGCTGAGAGGGCTAGGAGATAACTGTACAAAGGGAGATGTCCCTTATAAATATCAAGAGCTCTTTTTTTTTTAAGATTTATTTTTTATTTATACATACAAGTTGGGGTACAGGCCAGAGGCGTGGGGCGGCGAGAGGGTTCACCAGAGACAGAGCGGGGAGCAGAACAGGCAGATCAGAAATACACTGCCAAGGGGAGCAGCGGGCAAGGCAGGAGAGGTCTGCCACGCTATGTGGGATTCTGCCCGGCCAGGCGTCGAACTCGCATCGCCGCTGCCTACAACTCCACAGCGCAGCGCTTAACCGCTGCGCCACCGGGGAGGCCCAAATATCAAGAGCTCTTATGAAATGTATTTTATACTTTCAGAGCTTTTCCTATGTCTACTTTAAAAAAAAAAAAGTTCAAAATATTCCTTATGCAAAAGAATTTTGGGGTGTGTAGTCACCCCTTCAGGACAGTAATTACTTGATTTATATAATCAGGTTGAATTTGAGAGAATAGATAACTCTGTGTTTTGTTTTGTTTTTTAACTCTGTGGTATTTCCTTCTGCTAAAATGCAAATTGCTCCTTTCATTTAGATAAGTACTTTGTCTTGATCAAGATATTTCATTTAGAAGCTCACATTTTTCCACCTTAGTAGTTGAGAGGGTTATTGACCAAAATGCATTGATTGACTTTGTTATGCTAATAGTAGCCTGTAGAAAGCTGTAATGGGCTTAGCACACCAGGCTCCTGTAGAATTTTGATCCTCTTTTCCAGAGAAATCTACATTACCTTTTGGAAATATTCCCTCATAAGCCACCAGAAAAGTGTTTTCATTGGAACGATAGTCTTAGAAGCTCTTTTCTGATGCATAGGTACTTGCATTATATTGAAACTCTAAAAGATACTTAAATTTGAAGGCAAAGTATCTTGAAAGTTTAGCGAGTTTAGCAAGATTTAGCAAGATTGAGGAAATATCAGAGAATAGAAGGCACTGGGCCTCTTTTTATACTGCTATTACTTTAGATCTTTACACTAGTCATTCTGATGTCATTTTGTTGAGATTTTGGGTTCAGTGTGTCAGGTCCTTGGGTTACCTCTGAGAAAAATTTCAATAGAGTTCCCCTTTCAGCAGCATGAGGTGAGTTTGCCAAAGAAACAAAAATACTTGGATATATCCAGAAAGTTTAGGTATATTAGAAGAAAAGAAGGGAGAAGAAAATCTTGCACAGACATAAACAGGGAGAAAAAGCTGTATATGGAAGGGACAGACTTACTCTGATATAATCTTTCTTTGGGGAGAGGGTCATTCCTTTGTGGAATTGTTATCTATTGTTAAATCAATTACTTCTAGGGTGTGACTAGGTTGAGGTGGAGAGACCAGTGATTCTCTATTCTGGCCTCAATCTACATATCCCCTTCTCTGGTCCATGTCCCTGGGTGTTTTCTCTAGCTGATGACTGACAAGTCCCATATCCCCATTTCTCTTCCAGGCTTGATGATTTTTATTTCTATAGCTGATTTAATGACAACGTTAATCATCTCTACTCCCACATCCAGTTTCTGGTCTTGTGATGCCTCCATCCCAACTTTTCTACTCTAAGCCTCCATTAATTCCTCCACTCATTTAAGAAACTGTATCTTTACCGATTCAACATAGATGTTCCAGATAGCAGAAAATTTTTGAGTGATAATGGATTGTGAATGTTAATATTCAGAACTATTTAAATGAGGTCAAGAGGCTAGAGAGTGCCCACACAGGTATAAATCAGCAAATTACTGGACCTATAACCATGTGATCTCCATGAAAAGGTGAGCTTCCGTGTTCCTTGTCCCACCTGGGAAAGAATGGAGCTCAACAGCAAGAAGGGAACTTCGATGAAGATTTGGAAGAATAGACTTGAAAGAGAAGACTTGGACACACAGAAGATTTGGAAGAAAACTTGGAGGAGGCACAGGGAGCAGAGAAAAGTCAGCTGAATCCTTATCAGCTTTGCGCTTGAAACAGGGATGTTGGGAACACGGAAGGAGACATGTGGAATGGAGACATGTAGAGACACTTGGAAGAGATATGGAAGAGAGACACCTGGGGAGGCTGATAATAGCAGCTGCTACCTTAACTTGTATTCTGATTTTGCTCCTTTTGTCCCAGACTTGCCTGGCCTCATCTGTGCCTTTTCTATGGTTCCCCATCAGAAGTTTCCTTAGACTTAGAACAAGCGTTTTAGCCTCAGTGACCCCAGTTTGACCAACCCTCTTTGGCTCAGCATTTACCCACACCCAGGAGGGGATGGATAACTTTGGGCGTTTTGTTGGAAAACTATTATCCCTCTCTCTCTCTCTCTCTCTCTCTCTCTCTCTCTCTCTCTCTCTCTCTCTCTCTGCACACAAGTCTATTAAATTTCTTTCACACTAAACATATACATTGTGTTTATGCAGTGGATGCATTTATAGTTTGCAGGTTTGAGGGGGCCCTGGGTACACCTCAGACTGAACTTTAACATTCTCTTTATTAGTCTTGACTTGTTTTTCTTTGAGGGAAACTATAGGAGCAGTAGTATTAACAAAAAAGCCGACATTTCTAGAGAATTTGTTCTATGATAGTGTCCTATGTACTTTGTATGAGTTACCTCATTTAATGTGATTATACACAGTTTATAAATGAGGGAACCAATGAAACAGGTTACTTGTGCAGTGTGTCGTAGCTGGTAAATGGCAGGGACAGGACCCAGAGATGCCCAGTTTGACTCCATAGCTGGTTTCTTAACCACACACTCTGTTAGCTTTAGGGAAAAAAGAGCTGCTTGGTACTATTTCAAGAAGGTTAAATAGCTTTGCGTCACGAGTAGTAAGCGACTCTCAGTCAGAGGTTGGTTCTCAAGAAGAGATTTTATTTATGTTATCACTCTCTCACTCAAATCAGATGGGGAAAACCAACGCAAAGTACTTTCCGAGCAAAATCGCTGCACGGAGTATCTTAGCAGAATCACCAACCGAAGCCAGGTAAAGTGCTGTGAGATCGAGATGAGGATTTATGGAGCCATGGACATGTGAAGTGCCCGCTTGAGGTGCGACGGTCATGCAGAATGCCAGGCCGATTTATAGTGTGCCAAATCGGGGAGCAAGAGGAGGTTGGAGAGCAGGTGGGGTCCAAAGGGAGCAGTGAGCTAGCTTGCCTTCCTAAGAGTAGCCTCTAGCAAGGTTACTGGCTGCAGCCATTCTCTTGGTACTGTTCTCCCTCAGGCGCCAAATGTTGGTCCTTATGTACTTCTTGAGTCCTTTACACGTGTGTGCAGGACATGCTATATGGTGCACTTTCAGCTTTATGAGTCTTTATCAGAAGTTGCAGTTTCTTAATGGCACACTTCGGTTTTAACACTGCACTCTATTACACTCATGAACATGTTTGAGCATGATTTACATTCCTTACACTTCGATATAATACCACAAATACCATTTGGCAGGACACATGTTTTAGTTTTTAAAGAGGGGGGGTGATTTTTTTCTCTATTCCTCATAAAGACATACCAAAGGAACTTCTGTTTTCCCCACTGTTGGTTCATATGATTGGGTGCAAGTCACTGCCTAGTTCTCAGTGCTTTGCTTTGTGTTTCCTGTTGGTGGTCCTAAGAACTAGGAAGGCTCCTCTTGGTGTGTTTTTTTTTTTGTTTTCTATCCATGTTATAAAGATGATTTAAAATTTGCTTCTGCCAGACAGAACCCCTCAGGTCTTCGTGTCTGCAACTGGTTGGGCAAGTCCATTTGACTTCAGTCTGTGATTCCAGTTTTTCAATTTTTTAGAAAGCGTTCTGGGCACAGGATGTCTCATCCTATTCCTTGTTGTAAGCTGCATTGTAGAGTCTGATTATCATTAATCAATTAATTATTTTTCTTCATGTATTTCCTCTGTTAATATTTCAATTGCTTCAGAACATTGAAGGGGAGAGAGGATGAATTGATGCACTAAAAAAGTATGTTTTCCATGTCTTGTTTCTTTACTGGTATAAGAGTCTTATAGGAGGTAAACTTCTCATCTGAATTTTAAAAGACATCCTTTTCGTGTTTGGGGAATTCAGGTGGTATTCCAAGGCAATGTGACATTTTAATATTTTTAATTTATGAAGAGATAAAAGTGGTGCTTACATTAGAAACTTCAGTAGAATCACTTGGAACTAGGTAACATAGAACCCATAAGGGGAGTGATAGTAACAAAAGGAACAAGAAGATGTCATTGTATAAAATGTAGAGTACATATTCTTTTTTTTTTTAAGATTTATTTATTTTTGCATACAAGCTGGGGTGCAGGCCAGAGGTATGGGGTGGGGGGAGGGTTCACCAGAGGCAGAGTGGGGAGCGGAACAGGCAGATAGACCAAAATACACTGCTGAAGGGAGCAGCGGGCGGGGCAGGAGAGGTCTACCACGCTATGGGAATCTCCCCAGTTGGGCATCGAACTCGTGCTGCAGCTTTGCAGCGCTGACAGCTTTGCAGCACTGCACTTAACCCATAGTGCCATCAGGACGGCCCGAGAGTACATATTCTTATAGCATAGGTTTATTACTTTTACATATGTATCTAAATTTTAGTAGAGAGCATTTTCAGGATGGTAACGTATGTCGCTGTCCATAACTACGTTATCAAACTGAAGTTCAAGATAGCAAATGGTATATTCTGTATATATTGACTACAACCGGAATTTGGTATCTTGCTCATGGTGTCTCGTGGTGATCGTTACAGTGCTTTTGTACAGTCTGGGAATATATAAATTATTTTGACCACTATCACCACTATACTATAGTTAGTATTTATGCAGTAGCTGTAAAATTCATGTAAGTGAATGCCTTATCTGATAAGCTAATTTTTGTAATGTAAATAGATGTGTTGAGG